>VZRZ01001220.1:39989-201884 GCA_013398175.1 Climacteris rufus
TTTTTTTTCCCCCAGGAGGGAAGATGGCAAGTGTACAGGTATGGACATGTAGTTATCTAGCAACAATTAAGGTTCCCTTTTAAAAGCAGAAAATAGCAATTTCATTATGTAATATAATTTCACTGTGCTGTACCTTTAAAAAAAAATATGTAGTTGTTCTTGAACTATTAAACTATATGTGTCACCAATTTATCCTGTTACCAAAAGGATCTCATGTGTCACTTGGCAGAATGACAGCAATTTTCCCAGTCTATTGTATAATTGTGTTTTGTTAGCTGTTTTTGTTTTATAAATACTGTGCTAAAGGGATCTCTAAAGATCAAGATTTTTGATGCAGTATTTTTCTTTGCTGTTCTTTGATGTTCACCTTCCCCCACTCGCATCACAACAACAAGCAGAATATTTTGTTCTCCAAAAGTTACCGACTCTATGTCAGGAAAAAAAGTTTTATTTTTCACATCAGAGTTTTTGCAAGCAGGCCAACTCTATTCCAGCAGATTCCTCAATGAAACTCTCCTGAAACAATTTCGCAGAAAAAATAAGACCGTGAAAGTTTTCTTTATTTGAAAATCTGCAGAGAGTCCAGTGCTATCAGGCTTCATGTGTTTGACTACAAAGCTTGGAACACTGGCATTGGTATATGTTATTTTTCCTTCTTACAATTTCCCCTTCTAGCAAAAGCAGTGGCACAGTCTCTCTGCCTGTACATTCAGAGAAAGAAACATCTCCTGTAATGTTGAATTGAAATCCTTCTTATTGATAAAAAACTGATTAAGCTCTTATCCTATCTGTTGGCAGTTATGGAGAGAAATTACTCATTGCCTGCTTTATAACAAATTCTAAATATTGTAACTCTGTTTTTAAGCCCTTCCTACTCTTTATCTTGTCTTCACTATACTGAACATATCCAGTTCTCTTACCCCTTCTTCCCAGATCCTGCTTGTGTAACATCTTGCCAGTCTTAAGGCTTCTCTCAGGGTTCTCTGCAGCCTTTCTGCCTTTCTCATGAAGAAATGGCCCAACCGAAGAGTATTTCAGCTGAGCCTCCTCATTGCCAGGAGAGCAGAAAACTTCCCCTGTCTTACCCATGACAGTTGAAAAATTATTTTTCAGATTGACATTAACTAGTTTTGCACTAGCATTAAGATTTTGGCTTCTGTTCAGTTTGAGCTGCTATAACATCAGCTCTCTTTCAACTGCTGATTAGCCAGGTAGCTACCATTTCATCTTATGTTTCTGTTTTTTTGAAGTGAAATATTTGAATTTTGCCTTCATTGAATTGAATCCTGTTGGTATTATGGCTCTAATCCAATTTCTGAAATTAGTACAAAATCTAATGCTGCTCTTAAGGTTGCCTGCAACCCCTCCCAACTCAGTGATAGCTGTAAATGTTCTGAAGTATTTTCTATCCAAGTTGTTAATGAACATAATTAAAGCTTACCAGATTTTTGCCAAGACCTTGCATGGCAGAACCCTCAGGTTTGGCAGTGAACCCTTCCTTTTGGAACTGCTCTTCAAATTGTGATGAAGGTATAGCTGTTCTAATGGCTCAAAATTAGATGCATTCTATTTTATATTTCTTAAAAGATGTGCACCTGAGCAGGTGAGGTGCTAGCCTCCAAACGGGGAAATTACTTTTGTAGTGGCAGTGCCTGAGCATGCTGACCTGGAGAAAACTTGTGGAGAGGGAGATCTCTGTGGATCTCAGGGAGGAAGCACAGAACTGTTCCTGAGAGATGTGCCATAACAAGCCAGTGCAGGAGAGGCCTGTTCTCCAGTCTGGCTTCCCAGCGTGACAACTTTCTGTGATTTCATGGTTTGCAAAAATTTCTTACATATTCTCTGCTGGGTCCTTAGAAAAATGGCATCTGGTGGGCTGGAGGTTGTCAGCCCTGCCTATTGTTTTATTTATTTATTTATTTATTTATTTATTTTATTTATTTACTAAGAGGAGTGGTAATGAATTTAGAAATTAGTTACATTTTAGATGTAGAAGATGTTCTTTCGAGATGTTTCTGACTACACAAATTCCATATGTGGTCTTCTGTAGAGAGATCCTCCAAAGCTTAGATCAGAGACACAGCCTGGTTGGGATATAAAGCATTGAGGAGTTAAGGAGAAACCCTTTCACAAAATTACTGTGGCCTGAAAACATGCTCTGCATTGTTTCATCCCAACAAGACAGAGGGGCAGGGAGAGAGCTGGGGCAGGATTCAGCATTTTCCAGCCTTCTTCCTTAATGGACACCAGTGGGTGACTTGGTCAGTCAGGATAACTTTCTGTTATTGAGCTAATGTCTAGATGGTAAAACCAGAATGGGAAATTATATTCTAATTATATTCTGTAAACACTTGCAGCTGCCCTGGAGCCCTCAAGTTAACAATATTGGTCTCAAACCATTGAATCAAAAATGCTTGACCTGATGAGAGTTTGTTTCTCTTAAAAAACCTATATTTTATACAAGAATATATTCTCTATGCATTTGAAAACTAAATAATCAAAATTATCTAAGTATAGAAAATTTATAGTCTGGCTTAGCTGCCATCTTCTGGAATCTGGGTTTGCAACCTGATAGGTTTTATAGCTCAGGGGACTAACTGATATAATGACATGGCCTTTTAGAACTGCCAGCTGTAGAACTAATTTTGGCTGGAGGAGTGGCCAGATGTATTCCTCACTGTCCTCAGTCTGAACTGGGTTAGTAGGGACTATAAATAGCTTCATAAATATTTTACTATGTCTACATTTTCGCACTGATGTAAAAGATAGAAGGATAGATTGTTCAAGTTCCTCGTGAGTAACACCAAACAGGGTCAATTAAAAAAAATACCCTTTCTCTAAGTCCATTTCCTAATATTTCTGTAATATCTCCCTTTTGGGCTGACCAATGCTTGGTGATAGCACCATCCCTCTCTTTTTCAAGTGATGCTGGTGCTGAAACAATGGCCACAAGAAAATGGTGGTTCCTGTTGATTTCAGCCAAGAAATTACTTTTGTCATGGATGATTTTCTTGTCCATGTGGTTTTAACTTGAGAAAGAGATGAAGTACAGAAATAGCTTTGTTCAAACAAAAGGGGAGTATTTTGTATTTATTGCTTTTTTATCTGCTGTTCTGAGCAGGAACCTCTCTCCCAGATTTAAATGGTGGCTTTCAACTGAAGATAGATGTGTCTATGTTCTCAATTCAAGTGCCTCCACCTGTCTTTACCCAACCTTATTCCAGGTGTGTCATTTGACTTCATCTCTAAGGTTGTTAATTGTCAATTTTTGGAACAGAAGGCAATATAGAAATCAAAAAATAATCTACTTTCATTTGTGTCCCGTGGTTGCAAGAAAGAAGAATTTATAGTGATTTGAGTCAGGGTGTCTTTTTCTCACAATGTTAAAAAACTTCCCAAAATAAAAACAGACAAGCAAGCAAACGAAAACCCCAACCAAAACCAGGAAAAAGATAAAGGACTACCCACAAAAAAGTATTCCTATTATTCTGTGTATTGAACTGGAAAATTTAGGTGGTAATCTTCTTGCTTTTCATTTTTTAATTCTTTCAAATAAAACTAGCTTGGTTGTGTTCCTTTGTATTTGTTTTAGGGAAATATAAGGATTTGTTACTAAAAATATCTGCAGCAATTAGTGACGTAAGTTTTCTGATCTGTGTGTTTACTATAGCAAACATGAGCGCTGTTCACTTCTTTCACAAAGCAGGAAGCCTTTGTGCTCATTGTGAAGTTTTACAGTATTAAAGAGAGTTTAAGGGTGTTCTCCAAATGTGGTATATGGGAAAGTGCTTTGCTCACTTATAAATGCAGCCCTCTTCCAATGTGCAGCTGCCTGTCCTAGTTACTATTCAGGGAAAATATGGGGTCTGTGGCAGGTAGAGGTCACAAAATCTGATTTTATTTCATTCAAGTAACCATTTCATTCAAGTAGGCCATATTTATAATCAGATGGATTAGTGTTCCTTAGCTTTGCTGTCCAGATTGGATAGAAATCAAAGGTGTCTTGTTAAATAGATTTCTACCTTGCCCTGCAATTCTTAGAGAAGGCCAAAATGCCCACAAACAATTATCTTTGCTTTCCCTGGCATATGTCACAGGTATAGCACTGGGACAAATGTTATGCCACTTTTCTATCTTATTTGAATGTCTTTTTTATGTGTTAAAAGTACTGTCTCCTGGTCCAGTAAAAAATGTGAAGGAGGAGGAGGAGACAAAACTTTTTGGGTTATTTTCAGTGAAGCAATTTTCATACCTTCTATATATTATCAGCTCCCATAGGTTTTTGTTTGAGTTTTTGTAAAGTTTCACTCATTTTAGATAATTTAGTTTCCAACTAGGAATGTCTGGTATCCAGGGGCCTCTGATGGAAGACTTAAACTGAGTAGTGAACTTATCAAGTTTGTAACAGTCTATGTATATTTTTCTTTGGAGCACTGTGATCAGGATTTCAAATGAAGGAAAATACAGCATCTAAATTTCTTATGTAAAAAAACTTTTATGTAGTTTTCTTTTTTAAAGACAGCCTTTTGTCACTCAGACCTGATTTTCTTTATGCTAGTTATTTTTCTTAATGTTCTGCCTCTGAGAGAGGCTGATGTCTTTGAATATCCCTGGATTTGTCCTATCAAATAAAACAGATTAATTGCAGAAGTTTCACATAATTAAGATGAGTATTATCCATTTTTGGATAATCATTCAACTGAAATTTCATTCAACTTCAGTAGAAATTATTTCAACTGAAGTAAGTTGGTTAAAGCTGACTGTTTAAAAGCTTAGTTTTTCAAATTTGACTATTTTACTAGACCTTAAAACAAACAAAAAAACAGTGAAAAGAAAGAAAACAGGCACATGTCTGGTTCTTGGTGCTTCATTCTTAGGTATAGGAATGAAAAAGATGCTGTGGTAGTCTGGAAGGTTTATATCAGAATATTTAGGTGCTAACAAAGTCTTAACATTATTTGGATCAGATATATGCACATAGGACCAATAGGACTCCTGAAAATACCTCTGAATATTATTTGATGATTGGAAGCTGTGCCTTTCAACTGTTTATTCTACTTCTCCTTGAGAGATTCGTGCAGTTGAGAGTGGAGAAGGAGGTTAAGGGATTTTTGCAGATGTCTTGCCTCACCCCTATATTCTGTCAAACAATAGATGAAACATCTTTGCTATTCGCTGTGGTTAAAAAGAGGCAAAGGGCTCTCTGAGCAAGTGAAACTTCATCTTCACCAATATCAGAGCTCAAACTATTCTAACCCTCTTAGTTGTCTCCAAAGTGGAAGTGTCTTGAGTGTACAACTAAAGCATCCAATCTAGGCTGGAAATTTTTTTCCCTAAATAATGTAAGTAGAACACAATGTATATTTGCACACAATGGATAAACGTATTTTATTTAATATAGGTTGATCTGTGTGCTCTTTTCTTGAAGACAAAGTCACCAGCTCTCAAGAAACAGATTGTTTGTCTTACAAGTGTGGTGGCTGTTATGTAAAGGAACAGGAAACACCTTTTCCATGAATCAGATGGACAATAAGCAGAGTTTTTAACAAATACAAAAGTAATTAGTATATGAAGTATTTCATAGCGACACCAAGAGAAAATTTTTCCATCAGGTAGAGCTAATTACTACAAGCTTAATAAAAATGTGAAGAACAAGTAATTCATAGCTCTTATGACATGCAGATTCTCAAGGGTTGTATAGAACTGTCACTTATCTTTTGTTACTACTGATCAGTCGTAACACAGGACCAGAAAAAAGGGAAGTTAGAAGGGACACTGACTCTATTTGCTATGATTTAATAATTTTAAAATAAGATATAGAAGTGTGGTCAACATTTCAAAATTGAAAAAGAGGGGTTGTCTTTTTTCTTTCTGAAGAAATTTTCAGTCTCTGGTAGTGGACTGGCATGTGTTAATGAAGCATGAACTAGTGTCAGACTTTTATTTAATTGATAGTAACTTATGTATTTCCTATCTCTAACTTGAGGCAGTCCATTTAATTTTGCAGAATAAGATGGAAAAAATTATTCTTGGTGGGGAGGATGCTCTTCTAGGAATCCACTGTTGGACAGCAGCCTAATGAAGGGGAAGTTTCAGTGCAATTCTTAAAATCTTTTACCATGCATAGTTATGGGTTTCAAAAACAAATAGATAACCTGAAATGTATTCAGTAGCCCTACATTGGAATCTATGACTTGATACTAAATAATAACAAAAAAGAGAAAGGAGAAAGTGTTCATAGAAGGACATCAGTGTTTGAGGACTGCAACAGACTATTTTTGTAGTTCTTGTTCAGAAAGTGTTAAAGAAAGAAAAAGAAGGTGGTGTATAAAAAGAGGTAAGAAAGAACAATATATGAAGAGTATGACAGCAATGTAAATATCAAGTAGAGTCCAGACTATGTCGTTCATTTTTTATTCCAAAAATATATAGGATCTACTGAAATAATCCAGTCCATTTAGCAGCTACTTTGGATATAAACTGGAGAAGACAACAAACTGGAAAATGGTGATGCCACAGTGACAGATATTAGTTGGAGATGAGCTTAGTATGTTTTTTTATTTACTTTTTCAATTTGTCTTTATTGCTTTAAAACAATAACAAACTCACAATAAGAGCAATTTTCTGAGGCATATGTAACTCCCCACCTGGAGAAAAACATAATTTATCCTTTAATTCTTTCTGCAGTATTGCTCATAGATTGATTTTCTCTCTTTGTATGAAACTTTGCTGATGTTGTTGGTTTCTTTATAACACACTTTACAGCAGTATTTGATATTACCTCTGTCAGGTAAATTTGGCCTGAAATCAGAATTGTGCTTCAGTCTTTAAACTGATCTAGCAGCAATGGTATGAACATCAGTTATGATGCACTTCACTGAAAGTAAGTCCAGCATCTGTTGGTTGTAGTTTAACCTTCTCCATTTCTTTCAATTTTCAGGGATTTGATTCAACCTCCCATTACTGTTTACTTACTTAATTAATTAATTAACTTTTTATATTTCTGCAGTAACCAGAGGCCAGGGTCCTGTTGTGTGCAAAGTCCTGGACAAACATATAGTCATTTTCTGTACTTTCTGGAGCTGCAGACTGTGTTATCAGTCCATGGGGAGAATGGAGTCCACAAGTTTAAAACAAGCTGTTAATTTCCTTTAATTTCAATCCTTTCCCCCCATTTTCTAGAAGACTGAATGCCATGCAGCTTTCCTTTGCACTTGCACCCTGATCCCTCCTTTTCTTTTACATCCTCTTGCTGGGCCCCACTAAAGCCCACAAGCTCCCTCAGCACAGTCAATGAGCTGTGTTGCTTCTCCTTTCTTGCTGAGACTTGTTCTCCTGGCTGGGTGCCTCTTTTCCTATCTAACAACCTTTTTCTCATTTCCAGCTCTGTCCAGAGGATTTGATTACCAGATGTGTGCACTTATTTTCACTCATCTAGCTGCATTTATGGATGTGTAGCAGTAACCTCGACATGTTTCCAAGTAAAATGTTCTTCTTGGTTAGTGGCAGGGATTAGGGAAAAGGAAGGAAGGATTGTTCATTTGCTCTGTCTTGAGTGCACAGAGCTACCTGGCAGAGAAAATAATTTCTCTCTTTGTGGTAATCTTACAAAATGGTTGGATATGTGTTTTTATTAACCTTCTAATACCATGACTGGCAAGTACAACCGTTTCCAGACAATATGGTTCATCCAGCACTTCACTGGAACATTTATGGTACACTGTGATATGAGTAGCATGGTGGATAAAGGCAATTATTATTGCAGCACAAGATAGATCTAGGTTATGGTCCTATTCCTTTCATTTCCATTTTAAGTGAAAGCAATTCTGACTCCCTATTAGACCGTCCATATCAGGAAAAGTTGAGTATTACACCTTCTCATCATGTTTCCTGGTTTGCTAGAGTGTTATAATGAAAACTCTCAGAAGTTAATGCAGCGCTTGAAACTGTGACACTATTCAGAGTTCAAAAAATAATAAAGAATCATATTCCAGTGGGTGTCATCAGTTATCAACAGCACAATAAAAATGTAACAACAAGAATAGTGACACTATCCATGTACCTTGCACTTCACTTCAGCTGGTTTGAGTTACTTTGAACTCTTATGTAAAGGATTTAATAGCTGAGAGCATTTTCCTGCTTGTGGTATTTGTTAGAAATGTAATCTGAACTGCTGCAATGGAGAAACACCTGATCAAATTTTCAGTGACAAGAGACTGACTGTTTCAGTTTTGAAGTAGGCCTTGACTTTTCAGCATGAGAAAACAAAGATAAAGTAATCCCTTGCTGGGTGTTCACAAACAGCAGGGTGTAGCTTTCTGAACAGCGCTGGGGTAGTGGGATGTGACACTTGAAAGGACATGGTTTGTAGCCATGTGAGACAGGAGGTGTTTTGAAGCTGGGCTGTGTAAATTTCTACACCAAAAGGCTGCACAGCATTCCTTGGGAGATGTGTTCATAAGAAAACAGATGACATATGTGCCATACATGTCATCTGGCAATAATTAAGGGAATGTTTGCTTTTTTTCTGTCAAGGTTTTGCAAGGTTTGACCGCTGTCCGTTGCTTTATTTGCATTTGTCATGTGGAGTTGCTCTATTTGCCTGCACATAACAAAAATATATCACAAAAGGGAGGTTTCTTTACTGGTTTTAGTCAGGAACACTTGGATTTGGAGTATGACTTGGTGTCTGGTACTAAGTATTAAAAGGTAAATGTAACATTGCCTTTCTCCTTTATGCACCCTCCACAGTAAAATATGAGCATTTTCTGGTACATTGAGTGCACTGTGTGGGAGGGAAGGAGAAAACCAAAACTGCTGGACTGTTGTCAAAAAAAAAGAAGTTATTACTTCAAGTACCATTTGAGAGAATTTCCTTGCATTTGGAATATCACATATAGGAACAATCTGGGATCAATCACATCTAAACATTACTTTTTATGCATGTGCTTCTGAAGAAAATCTTATCATTTACTCTCACAGTGTCCATGAATAACACACACGGGAAAACATGTACCTTTTCCTGACAGCAATACCCACTGGAGGCTTTTCAGTCCAACTCTAATCTTTTCCTTGCACATAAACAAGCGTGTTTCTTGTTGCTGTGTATAAATATTATCATTCCTGATATTTTTATTTGAAAATACATAGAATCTTAGTCCTGGAACCAAATATTTTGCATCATGGAAATTGCTGGCAAGATGAGGTATATTTGTGGAAATTATTAGTTTTGCTTTACTGCCATTAAAAAAAAAAAAAAAAGTATCAATTCTGTACTCCTCATTTGGTTTAGCATTTGCTATTAGTTGGAAAGTGTCTCTATATAAATGCTTGCAAAACCTGCAGAAAAAAAGACACCTGAAAGAAACAGTGCTATCAGTGTCATTTATTTAACAGTACTGTGATATAGCTTGTCAAAGACCACAGGATGTATTGCTTGAATTAATGCCTGTTATTGTATGGAACACTTGTATCAAGCAGGGCGAAATCTTCTTGGTCCCGGAAAATTGAGTTTTGTGATCCCAAGCTTTAGGGGCCAGAATCAAATCTCTTTGGCCTCTGAAAAGCAGAGTTAAAATAGAAAAGATGGAATCAGAGAGTGAAGTTGATCAGAGCCCTTGAGAATTTCATTTCCCTCCACTGCACGAGGGAGAACACATTCAAATCTCTGTGTTATTTTTATGGAAAGAAAGTATGTGCTGTGTTGCTCATCATTACATTTTAACAGAGTATGTATGGAAGACTTGTGTTGATTTGGGCAATAAGCTAAATCCTCTTGACCATGGGACAATTCTCAGTATTGTTCTGCCAAACAGAACAAGACCCTGGTACCTGATTATCTCTTTCCTAGGTGATTATGCTGAAGAATGGGAGGATATTTAATGTCCATCTTCTCTAAGGGGGAAAAAAGTGCTGCAGTGTCAGCATATGGGACAGAGAGCAGGTAGCATAATCAATTCTATGTCAATTTCTTGAAGTATTGAAATTCATATATAGGGGCTCACTTACTGCTCAAGCCATAGGCTCAGGTGTTGTGTAGCAGCTCAGGTGTTGTGTAGCAGCTCAGCACACATTAGTTTAATGCTCTAACTTGGAATGATGTGTTTCATTTCAACACTTCATTTGTATATCTCATGTACATCTTGTTCATTTGGTCTTTACTTAGGAATTCTTTATGTGTTCATATTATTTACATAGATTTAATGTCTGAAAGCCTATTTTGTAGCAGAGGCAGAACTTAGGTTTGTACTTAGGGGAATCAGTTATAACAACAGATGTGTATTTTCATGTCATATACGTATTGAAGATTACTAATTTTTTTTCTTTGTACTAAATTGCAAACTAGTGCTCTAAATAGTGGTAGAAGTAGAATTCTTAGCATAAAATTTCTTATTACTTAAGGCTTTTCTCAAAGTACTAACTAAAAGCTGAATTGTGAGGTGTTGAACAGAATACAAATAACATGAGGGATTTTTCCTAAATTTTCTGAATTTGTATGAGGTTCTTCATAGTTTTCCCAAAGAAGTTAGAAAAATATGATTGTTTTAATTGGTGTAAAATGAAGCTAAAACAAATTAAGTTCTCTGGTGTTTTTGCTTGCTTTAATGTTCTGGGCGGGCTGATACTTAAAGTACACATTGCACATATTTCTATGCCTGCATTTTGCCCTGCTGTACAGTGATGGCATGAAGTGACATGTGAATAGGCCCGAGAGCCCAGCAGGACAAGCAGCATTGCCATCATATCACAATCTCTATCCTGCCACTGCTTTTCTCTAAACCTTTTATTAACCTTCCTGACTGGAGACAAAGGGGTAAAGACAATTTCAGAGCAGTTACATCATCCTCCCAACACTGAGATGCGCGTTTTCCAAGTTCTGTATATCTAAATCCCTAAACATTCCCCACTGATACCAATGGGAATCCCACAGCAAAATCCCTGAATGATTCCTTGAGCATGCATTCATTAGGACTTCTTCTCCCACCCTGTGTCTCCCATCCTGTGTCTCCCACTGCTGTTTCAAATAGAGGGCCAAGAGGTCTCTTGAAGCAAAGCAAATGAACAAGGCAAGAGTTAATACAGACATTGTCTTCTGAGTGACATATCTGTGCAATTATGAAAGTCTTTGTAGGGTGTAACATGTATTGTTTTATGTGGGAGCCTATAACTTAAAGAGCTACGGCAAAGGAAGTTATTTTATGTGCTTTGTGTGTTACCTTTGAGGATCATCATGTACTAATTTTGTCAAGAATAGACTTGTCAAGGATTTCAGCATCACCTCAGTGTGTTAAATCAAGAAGCAGGATGTGATGCAGACTGGGACAATGAACATTGTGGGGAAGGTTGCTGTTGTACAGAGAGCACAGTTTGACTTGGGAACAATCCAAATCCTTCCTCAATTATCAATACATTTCAAACAGCAGCTTGAACATGCTTATTTATACTGGGAAACCTATAATTTATTAATCCTAGCTATTAAAGTAATACATAGGGTTCTTTGATTGATGTCTGGCTCTGATTCCTAAGAATTATGCAAAGGGAGAAAACCTATTATAATAGATATGAAAGTTTTCTCCTTGGTACAAAGGAAGTGTTTATGTGTCCTCATCTGGGTATTCCCATGGCTATGTATGTGACTTTGAGTTGGCTAGTTTTTTTTGTCCTTTGCCACTTAAAGTAGGCATTGTTTTACCTGTTGCTCCTTTCTTCGACTTGAAAGAGTCAGAAGTCTGTGGAGCCTGTCCATACTCAGACCTTTGGGCCCAGGGAGAGCAGCTGCTGACAGTGAAAGTTAGTTCTACTGTTTCTGCTGTTGAAGGGCCGTCCTGCTCCTGTGTTGCAGATTTGTAACCCGGGACAGTAACCTCTTGGATCACCTCAGCTACTAATTGCTGGAGGCAGCGAGGTTTTGAGCAATTATTGTCAGTTTCATTTTCTATGTCTCTGCCTTTGTGGCGGTGGGAAGGGTGTCTTGTACCTGCGTGCACATGAAGTTTAGCTACTGGACATAAAATGCTCGTTATATGTTTTGTCCTGAAGGTCAGCAGAGGATACCTGTCTGTGAAAAACTCAGTCACTCTGTACAGAAACCTAGGGTGAAAATCCATAGTACTTCTCATGGGCAAACTATGAACACTCTGTGTGTGCTCATTTAAACACAGTGCCAGTCGATGAAAGTTTTGTGTGTGAACTGCTGACACTTTTCAGACAAGAAAGCAGGATCAGGATACACTGGGCACGGGTGCCCAGGGACTGGCAGGGGCTGCCCAGCAGCCGTTCCAGCTGACCCAGCAACACACAGCTGAGCTCCACAGCCACAGTGTGGTGCCTGGACAACCTGGGTAAGGGAGGGCAGAACCTGCTTGCTGCTGCGGGGAAATGTGTGAGAAACGGCCCTAAGAGCACTGAGGGAGGAAAGGGAGGAAGTACTCCAGGTGTCCCTTCAGGGATCCACTGCAGCCCCTTGGAAGACCATGTTGGAGCACCTATATCCCTGCAGCCACTGAAGAGACCATTGTGGATCAGGCATCCACACTGCAGCCTGTGGAGGACCCCACACTGGTGCAGGTGGATGTTTCCTGAAAGGACTTCAGCCTGTGGATTGCTCACACAGAAGCAGGTTTATTTTGAGGGACTAAGGCCTGTGCAAAAGACCCTCAGTGGAGCAGGGGAAGAGTGTGAGGAGGAAGGAGTGCCAGAGAAGAGCTGTTATGGACTGACCACAATCCCTATTCCTCATCCCCTCTATGAACTGGGGGATGGCAATGAACCAAATTTCCCCCAAGCCGGGTCTGTTTTGCCAGTGATGAGAACTGGTAAATGATCTCACCATCTTTATCTTGACCTGTAAATTTTTACATCTTGTTTTGACTTCTTGACTTCTTTAAGATTAGTTTTGTTAGAAAGGTGAAAATGAACTCTGAGGATGTGATTCAGTATTTCAAAACGTTAAATTTTATACACTGGTAGGTATGCATGCCTTTTCCATAAGTTGAGCAGCCACCACACAGGACTCATCCTGGGAGGCCAGGGGGCATTAAGTTGTTTAAGACTAAACACAGACTACCAAATCCTGCTGTGATTGCTGGCTTGTAAGGTGCAATGCATGTGTTATTTACTAATGGATGGAGGTTTTCTGTGTTTTAGGGAAAGTGATGGAACTTTGTCGTGTAACAACATGTCAGAGGTACCTGTCAGCAGCTGTCCTTCATTGTCTTGCTGCTTTCATCAGTGGCCCCCACTGGCCCAGGCTGACATTACTTCCCTGAGAGGTTTCACATGCGGACTGAGAGGGCTGTCATCTTGCTCTTGACATCTTGTATTTGGTGTTTAGAAATCTTGTGCTTAAAGGAATTCCTAACTTGGAGTTTTCCTTTAAATACAGCGTTTGTTTTCTGTATTTGAGGGGAGTTAACCTAAGGTTACAAAACAGCTGACAAGTAAGTGGAGTTACAGCTGGGTAGCATAGGTTTTCTGCTTGGTTGCTGGCTGCATGATGTGCTGAAATATTACCCAAAATATGCTCCATTAAAGTAGACTCTCAAGTTCAATGTCGATTAAGAAATTCCAAGTGTGTCCTAGGTGCATATTTTTAATATAACAAAAGTCCTCCCTGATGTAGATGGGTGTATTCAGTCCTCTGCACAGCAATGCTAACTAGTCATAGTTAGCATAAGAATAAGGAGACTAAAACAATTGAAAATTATTACCTTTGTGTCTGAGTCCTGGTAATTCAAACATTCAACAGTATCATAGCATTTCCCAGCCATCAGATAGAGCCACTTCCTTTGTCTTGAGACGGAACAACATGTGGAAATAGATCCATCATACAGTATGGGGTTGCTTTGGTATTTTTATCAACTGTTAAACCCCAGAGTGTTTGCTCTTGGAAATGAACATTTATTGAGGTTTACTTAATGCATGTGCATGAAAAAGAAGAAAACGTATGTTAATATCAGCAATTTAGCTCAGCTAACTCAGTTACAGCCACAGCTTATGGTAGGCTGTGCACATGGAACAGGTCAAATACACACACAGTGACAGCTCCTGTAGTGTCACCGAGAGTATCCTGTTCCCAAATAGATGGAAGACAGTAAGTGAAATTAGGTTTGTAGTGGGTGGGGTACTGGAAGGTAAAAGTGCTTACAGCACCATAGCCACTGTGGAGAAATTGACACTTAATTGTGTGTTTACAGGCTTCTACAATCAGTTTAATTAAATTACTGTCAAAAGCGTATCATTCAATTTTTCCTCTTTAGGAGGACTAAGTACAGCCTGAGGAAAGGATGAATTCTGAATAAGAAGAAAATGCAACCGAGTAAGAAATTAGGGTTAACATAACCCTAAGATAAGTTTCTTCAAGGGGTAAATGAAGATGAGTCTTTTACTAGAACGGAATATGCTTTTAAGTGACAAAGACTTTAGGCAAACATTTTTTATGCATTCTTAAAACAGATCCATTAAAAAATTTCCTAAATGTGACTCCTCAGTGACACTTAAAAGGCTCAGTCAATTTTACATCCACTAAATTAAGTAATAAATGAATAAAGTTATTAAAAAATAGGAAAAATTCCCCAAATAACATACTAAACACTGCATGTACACAGGTTATGAATCTACCTCAAAATAATGCACCTTTGTCTCTTTTTATTAATCAAGTTTTTTAAAGTGTAGGCTCAGTATTTCCTGGAAAATCTGAACTCAAAAATGGGATAAAAAATGCTTTCATGATTCCCATGTAGGGTTGTTTGGCTGAATATTGCTATGAAAGATACAATAGCTGAAATCCTTTGGTGAATTTTAATCTGCATGTCTCTACTGGTACCATAATGCCAAAGTAGTTTGCAGCTAAACTGGTTAGGCCCTGGACAATGAATTTCTGAGTTTTTTGCATTCCTGATCCAGATGTTAAATGATAACTTTTGTTACTAAAACTTTTTTACAGACCTGATAGCTTGCATCAACACACTACTAGTCTCACATTGCCCCGAATTTCAGTAGTAATCTTGATTGTTATGTTTCTCACCTCTTAAGCCATTGTTTTTCACAGAAGGTTACAAGTCCAAGCCTGGAAAGCTCTATTTCATCATCAGAGCATTCAGGATTGTTAGAGTTACTAAAATGAAAAAGATCAGGTCAATATTTGCATCAGGCCCCTTATGAAAGCAAGGCGTTTGACATCTATGTCGTATTAAGGCAGTCCAGTTAGTGGGAGCTCCTGTAGTGTATAATTGAGCAGCAGGTTCCTGGCAGTTCTGCAAGTCAGACTACCTGCTTATTTAGGATTTAAAATTTCAGTTATGTGATAATTTTCTGGAGTGACGCTTATAGCAGGGCTAGAGTCTAAACATAAATGTCAGAGCCTGAGTGTTGTTTGAATATTTGGACAATAATTCAGTAGCAGCAAGATGTAGCAAATAAATACACTAAATATCATAATAATTAATACTGTTGACATAGCATGGTGTATTCTGGGAATTTATAAGAACTTGAATAAAGGGCTGGGGCTGATAGCACTACATGCAATGAAAATGCAGAGCAAAAGGTGATAATTTGTAAAGAAAACAGCAATTAAAATTATAGAAAGGTGTAAAAAACTAATGTGACACAGGATGCTTTTCTAGAATGAGAAACCTTATTCTAAACATATATGTACTTTTAAACTATTGTCAAATTTCATTTTATGGCAGATATAACAAATCAGATAATCTTTTTGCTGAAATTTCTGAACTTATACTGTTGTTGCAAATGTTTGCTCTGCTGGAATGAGTTAAAAAAAATTCAGCACAGTAGGGATTATAGAATAAGACAAAAATCTGTCCATGTTTAGAGGTGTGTGATTTAATTTTCTTCAATACAGCACTTGAAATTTGTCCTGTACATTGCTACAAATAAGAACCATACTAATTTTTCTCTCTCAGTGAACACAGAACACAAAATTGTGTATTTTCCTTAAGAAAACTGTCTCAAATTCTTCCATGAATACTTGAAATTTTCTGATGTTATCCTCCAACAAAAGCTTCAAATTAACCCAAATATATTTGACATTATGGACTGGAGTTCTTGAATAGAGGCCATGCTAAGGTTTTTATAAGGGTCATATGTTAAAAATTATATCACCATTCTGCTCTCTAAAGGCTTCCCTTTTAGCAGGGATACTTATTTTTGTGCTATATGATGTCATAGCCCAGACATTTATGCTGAAGGGGAAAATTAATAATTAGCTCAGAGATTTACAGTTGCTGGAGTTTGAATTTTAGGTAAAGACAAACACAAAGAAGGTATTTGATAGCTTATTGTATTGACAGAGATATTAACAGTGGTCTGGGTGGAGAAATATGCTTTAGTTAATGTTACTAGGTTTAAATATTTTTTTAGAGCTTCTTTTGGTTTTTTTAAAATTTTTTTTAAAATCTACTTTAGAGAACCAAAAGCAATTTCTTGAGCTTATTTTTAAATACAATTTCAATATTGCTATTTAAATTCATAATAATATCTTATAAAATATCTGTCAGCTTTTAAATACATTTTTTATAATGTAATATACAATTTCTGTCATTAGAAAATGGTACTGCATGACTGCATTGAAGGGCTCTAATTCAAAGAAATGTATAGTATACAAATGTAAACTAAAAAAACCTTTTTTATTCTTTTGGGGCATAATGAATAGAGTATTTTGTGAAAGCTGATATACAACAAGGCCTGTCAAACATGGCCATTTCATTAAAATTTTCCCTGCAAATCTTAAATTTTTTCACCTTGCTATCTGTAATATTATCTTCATCAAATGTAGGGAGATGTAGGGGAAAGCAGGTATCTGGAGGTATTGTTATCTGGATATTATAATATAATTTGGGCTGTTTTAAGTGGTAAATACCAGAGAAAGGTAAACATATTTAAGAAATTATTGTACTAAATGCATAAAAGGGACAAGGTTACAGTATGCATAATGTGTTTATGAAATTGTTATACAAATCAAGGTTCACTATGTTTACAATACTGCCTGAATTATCTTTCCTCTAGTGATTTTTTTTTTCTTTAAAAACAATAGAACCTGAAATTCAGGGGATATATTTTATCAGATTTGGTAAACATGCAGTTCTAATACATTGGATAAAAACCACCTACAGTAATGAAGAACACCAGCTTTCCTGGGAAAGGTATAATTCCCTAATTCAGAGTAGGCATTAGAATAGGAAATCAAGATTTTTTAAACACAGCTGGAATTTCTGTTTCTTTCTGATTCATCAGTATTTTTGTGCACTCCTGGATGAAAATGTCCTAAGCATCCTTAAACTGATAACGGTCTCTAATGCAAAGGCAAAACTTGAAGAACATTGGGCACCAACTGGAAAATGATTTTATTTCAGCTACCAGTGGATGATTACTAATAACACAGACTTACTTTGCCTTCGTGATCAGAATACTTACATGCTTTTGTAAGCCGTCTACCCAGAATTTATAAATAGGAAAGAAAATAACCCTCCAAAGCCAAACAACTTCTTCTCCTTGTCGCCATATGCTGCATCTTTTCCCTCTAGGTTTTGTATACTCTGTGTGCTGAAGAATGGTGTCTTTTCTTTTCATGTTGCTCTGTCGGCGGTCATAACAGCTATTCTCTTCATGAATATGTAAATCCCATGCATAAAATCAGAAAAATTAGCATGGCGATTCCCACCATAGAATGTGCCCAATTATGTCTGCTGATACACGGATAGTTATGATTTAATCTTTTGACTATCTGAGTGGATTCAGGTACAGTTACAAGAGCTGCTGTAATTACAGAGTACCCAAACACACAAGCTGGGTGTGTGCACATGCTGGGGGATCATTGGGCTTTAATAGGAACTGGGCATCTGATGCCTGGCTATGATGGAGTGCTCGCAGATTCATTTACAGACGTTTTCTCTGATGGGCAGTGACAAGGAAGAAAAATACCCTAGGTCTGCAATACCCTTCCCTGACTAAGTGACACTCATCTGCATTTGAATTTTTTTTTTTTTTATAGTTCCTACTGAATGCTTGCAATTAGAATGGAACGAATAGAAGTTTGGATAAATAAAGGGAGAAAAATGGTGACCGCATTTGCTAGGCGTCCTTAACTTGGTTTATCAGGAATGGATGTTGGAGGGGGGAGGAAGGACATGCAGAAAACAAAACCAAAAAGCCACCACCAGCAATTGATGCATTTTTGTATTTAAATAAGCAGGCGTGCTCATGCATATTTATATGACATGCATGCCTATGCGCCACTCTGAGCAGTGGCTCTGCAGCTCGGCTGCAGTAATTAGGCTGATGTAATTATAGCAAAACAAAGAAAGCTAGGCTGATAGGTTTTTTTCTTCCATACAGTGGGATCATTAAAGACATATGCGTATTTCAGCGTACAAAAAATGAACCTGCACCACTGTCGGAGGCTAGGAGGACAGTGTGGCCAGTGCACCTATTGTGTCACTGCTGTAGAAAGCAGCTTAGCGATTGGCCACTGTCTGCAGCACATAATACTGACTGGTTATAAAGGACTTGTCTAGAGGAAAGCCTGTAGGTACTCCATTGTCTGGCAAAGTTGATATGACTGCATTCTTTTTGCAGGGGGTCAGACAGCTGAACTGTAAAAGCTGCACAGCTTTTTTTTGTGTCTGTCTTCTTCCTCTGTCTCTCTGTCTCTGTCTCTTCCATACAGCATTTTTCTTTAATGCCCTGTCTCAGTTTGCATAGTTAAAGAGAATGCTAATTAAGATCCCTTGCCTTAACCTGAAAATAATAACTCGGATGTAAATAGAAAACTGGCGATAGTTTAAAATATTCTTATGTAGCACCGAGATATCAGTTACCGTTCTAGGGGAAAAAAGGAAGAATTTTTTTTTTTGTAATCAAGGTAAACAAAGAAGAGTTGTTGCTTTTCGTTCTTCCTTTCTTCCATTCTTTCCTTTTTTTCCTGTTTTTCTTTTTCTTTTAAACCAATGATGCTGTGCTGCTGCAAGTCAGATAATATTTTATTTCAGAAAGCGTGCTAGATACATAATTTAAAAGTCCACAAATCAGTTGCAATTTAGTGCTTATTAATCCTTCTTAGGATGTAATTTGGTGAAAGAACTGCTTAAAAAAAATTCTTTTCTGTATTATAGACAGATCTAACAACGCAGTCTGGGCTCCGTGCCAAAGGCTGGTATTTCACAGCAGCGACCGCCTTACAGATGAGCTGTGGGAAGCAGGAGGGAGACTCTCTTAGGGTGCCACTACTATGGAGACACAGCTGGGCTGAACAAGATTTGCTGCAAACGACAACAAGAGAGACAGAAAGAGTCTGGTTCGACCGCTGCCCAAGCAGGCAGTAACCAGAAGAGCTAGCAGCCAATCCGGCCATGCTGCACTGTTCGAAACCAGCTCTACATCCCAGCCAATCAGTGACATCACTGGTGAGAAACTCATTTACATCATGCAGTAATGAACTTTGTTTAACGTAGCCTTTTTTCTTTTCTTTTTTTTTTTTCCTCACAGAGATTAGGTCCTCCATTAATTATTCTGCCAGCATAATTTGAATCGCTATGCAAAACGGTGGTTACAATTTCTTGATTTTTTTTTTTTTAACTGTGTGCTGTCTCTGCAGGTAACCATGGGCATTGTTCCATTTTTTTTTCTGTTGGCCCCAAAAAACCTTTAAAAGTTTCTTTAATTGTTAATATTGTGCATATATTTTTCTTTAATGTATGTTTGCCTCCTTGTAGTCCTTACCTAATGTGGTATTGCTTCCTCCAGTTATAGCCTGAGATTACCTTTAACTGTCTTGGAAGGTAAAAAGGGTGTTGCTGCAGCATTGAGTTTACATCTTTAGCTGCCACCACAGTCTAAGTATTTATTATAATGCTTCAGAAATCATTTTGCTGTGGCTGTTTTACATTTCTGCCTTTCTCTAAAGGTTCTTACGTGCTTCTGTTACAACTGAGTGAAGTTCAGTACTGTTATATTTCATTCTTCACCACTTTCAGCCAAGATGTCATTTTATTAATGAATAGAACTGAGATCATTTCTGAACAAATTTCACCCCCTTCCTTCCACATCGACACAATGCACCTGATTTGCATCCATTTACCAGAATAACTGAATACAAGAGCCAGTATGAAAGGAAGTCAAGGGAGAGCTTGCATACTGCTTCAGGGTATGTTGCAGCAAAGCAAAGTATAGAATTTTTGTTTAGAATGTGCTTAATCTACACAGAAAAGATTAGATCTTAGATTGAAAAACTCTTATCTAGCCAGCTTTTCATATTAGGGAATACATTAGGTGTGGGTTTTGGTTTTTTTTTTGTTTTGTTGGTTTTTTTTGTTTGTTTTGTTTTGTTTCTTTTTTTTTTTTGTTTGTTTTTTTTGTTTTTTTTTAATAATAAAAACATGCACATTTTCTTGAGATGTGTTCAATTATAAATGGAAAACATTTGGGCAAGCCAACCATGTGTTGAACATTTGAATTTAGTTCTTTGTGGGTAAAGTAATTTGTTGTGCAAACAATTTAAAACCAGCCCAGGATACTGTGGAATGCAGAGATTTCAGACTGCATAATCTAATGAGGCAAGGTTTTGCTCTTCAGTATTCTAATAGCTGAAACAGAATCAGATATGAGACAAATTCAATATTGTGTTATTAATTTAAAGCTATAGCTGTTGCTAGTGGGCTTCAAGAGGTCAAGTCTTTGGTAAAGCAAAATTTTATTTAAAGAAGTAGCCTGAAATAGAATTTTTGTTACAACATGATAACTTCCCCTCTTCCTCGCACACAATAATGTACAATTTGTTTATGGTACTTCAGTTATATATTGGTCCTTCTAGTTACTTTGAAAATACAGAGGATTTAAACACTAAACCATAGCTCTTTCAATGCATGATGCATTCCATCATCCCATCATCAGTATTCTGTGTGCGGCTGTCCTGATTCAGCCACTAGCTCCCCTGCTGCAGATCCTGTAATTTGAATCATGCGTAATAATATATTATCCTACTGGGGGCCTTCTTTCAGTAGGAGAGTGGTTTTATACCTTCTACTCTAAGAGAACTGTTGGCTTCTTGCCATCTCGTAGCCATTATTCACTGAGGCAATCAAGATAGTCTTGCTTAAGGAATAACATCTGCACCACTGCGTGTGCCAGAAATATGCAGCCTCCCCTCACGTTATAAATTTGGTTTTCTTGGGAGCAGAAATATATGAGAATGCTGAAGCAGAAAAGCTGGACATTTACAGGAATTCATCAAAAGTGTATTGAATGTGCCATGTGCTGAAATCCAGGTTGTGAGGACACTTGGAGTGGCTAACAGAGGCAGAGGAGAAGAAAATAGAAGCTGGTGTCTATTCTGTGATTCCTGATAATATTTTTTCCAACTCATGGAAAAAACTAGACTTAACTGATGATTAGTGCTGCATTAAGAATGTGACATTTGCCTTGCTGACAAGGTAATTTTCTAACTAGGATGTTGATGGGATGGTGTCAGCTGGGACTGGAGCTGCATTTCCCGGGTTGAGAGTCTAACCTGATTTGATGCATTTAACAGGATGCATTGTCATTTAGTAGTGAATGGAAAACAGATACCAAAAAAGACCAAGAGTGTAGAAAATATAAACACTTCACAACAAAGTAGCAAATCTCAGAAATGCAGAATCTGAGAACACAAATTGAATTCATACAACATGAATTGTATCTGCTGGTAAAAGCTCTGTAGGACATCCAAAGGTGAGTGAAAGCAGCTGCTTGGGGCACAGAAAGAGGAACCCCAGATCTGTGCAACTCTTTCATCTGTAGTTATGTGCACTGCTGTTACACATAGCAGGTACACAAGCACCATGGCCTACTATTTTCTTGCATTCATATAAATGTTATCCCTAAAACACAAACAAAATATCCTGAGGTCTTATTTTCACAAATATTCTTTTTGCGTAAGCATACAGAGGAGGGGAATTTTCTGTTGTACAAATTACTTGACCACTCCTGATAGCAATAACAGACTTGTCATTTTTGATTTAGGGAAGAGAGGAAGGAAGTATTGGGGAGAAAAAGAAGCAAAATCTGATTTAGCATATTTATCTCACCCTGGAGGTTACATACCTTTCATTGAAGAACAGTAATATAACTACAGTAACTAATTCTACACAGGCTATGTTAAGGTGTATATAGCAGAGGAGGGTATTCTTGTCATGCTCTCTTGTTTTACCTTCTGGAATACATAAATAAAGTCCATAACGTGTCTGAAAATCAAAAGTGCTAATATTTAGGAACTGAAATTCTTCTGAGACTATAGGATTGATAGTTAAATAGGGCCCACCTGGTTGGTCACTGTTAAAAATCTTGTTAGAGGGAAGAGCCTCAACACCTGAATAATCTGTCATATTTAAAATACTGTACAAAAAGTCGGATTATTTTCAAATAAACAAGGGAAGTCCAATAATATGGCTTAGAAATAAGATAAAATTGTAAATAAGGCAAACAAGTTGGTGATTGCAGCTTACTCCATGACTCATTCCATCTAGAAGAGAGGAAGAGAGCTTCATAGGCCATTGATCCATTAGAGAACATTGTCCACATAGTCATTAAGGTTTCAATAATAGGTGTAAATAGGAAAAGCAATACAAAAAATCATAATTATTTGATGGATTACAGGAAGACAAATCACCTTTATGACAGCTGAACTCTGACATAAGAAAACAGACATAAGCAAATTATGTTTGTCATAGTTCATCCTACTTAAATGAAGAGTTATATCATTCTTAATTCTACATTTCTTTCCTAGTTCTGTAAACAAATAGATTGTACTTGATTCTGTTCTTTTGTGGTAGCCTTTCTCCTTTCTGATAAAAGTTCTAGCAAAAAGTCCACTCCACAGATTTCTTATTTCAATAGTTGATGTTTCCAAGTAGGACACCTACATGAAGAGGGTATGGACACTGAAATTTGTTTTCTGCCATTACTTAGTGTATAAACATCCTAGTTTTTACAGTTCAAGCTATACCATTTATAATGAAAACAATGAGATTGGACAGCAGAAGTGACACTAAGTGAATTGCTGCATGTAAATTTTTATGTAATACCAATTATTTTTTATATTTTATGAGAAGATTCCTCTTTTCTCAAATAGTCAATATTTAAGCAATCAGTTTCATTAAATGAATTCTTAGAATTAAGGGTGGCAATAGTAGGAAAACCCACCGTCATGGTTTAACCCCAGCCAGCGTCCATGCACCACACAGATGCTTGCTTGCTCCCCAGCCTGTGGGACTGGGGATTGAATTAGAGGGGTAAAAGTGAGAAAACTCGTCACTGAGATAAATACAGTTATAGGTAAATAAAAACACAAACAAAGAAAAATAAGGAATTCATTCACTGCTTTCCTTGGGCAGGCAGGTGTTCAGTATACCCAGGAAAGCAGAGCTCTGTCATCTGTAATGGTGACTTGAGAAGGCAAACATGATCACTGTGAACATCCTTCCCTTCCTTCTTCTTCCCTCAGCTTTATAGGCTGAGCATGATTTTATACGATCTTGGATATCCCTTTGGTCAGTTGGGATCAGCTCCCAACTCCTTGTGCAGCTCCAGCCCATTCATGGTGGGATTGTGTGAGGGGCAGTAAAGGCCCTGACTCTGATCACTGCTCAGCGATAACAAAAACATCCCTGTGTTATCAACACTGTTTCCATCACAAATCTGAAACAGAGCCGCACAGCAGCCACTATGACAGAAATTAACTCTACCCCAGCCAAACTCAGCACACGCACTAAGGAATCACCGACACTGTTACCCTTTAAAAGGGCTGCACACCCTCTCTTTTTGCAACATGCAACATTGAATTGGCTTCAATCCTCAGTATAAATCAAGACTAGAATACCCCGTATATACTTATCTAAAGGCAAAGGATATTGGGCTGTCTTGCTTCTTTTATAGTCAACAGCAAAAGGGTAGAAGTGGTAGAAAACTGTAGAAAAATGTCTGTCTTGCTGAATTTTGTCTAAAAATCTAGTAGTACATACATATATATTTTACTTGGGCATATAAATGTTCTTTGGGTACAGATTTTTATCATCCTGATTTTGTTTTGGCCATTACTGAGATACACACTTATCTTAGACTGTGGAGGAAAGAACTTATTCATGGGGCACTTTAATACTAAATCAAAATACTATCTTGGCTAAACAAGACCAGTTACTATTTTACTATGACACTTCAGCTTTCCTCACTTTCAATTCGGTTGTGGGAAATTGAGTGTGATAGCTGTTCTCTGGATGAGAAAAAGCCTGGAAGGGACCCAAAACTGTTTTCTAGAAGCAAGTACAGAAAGACTAGTGATTATAGATATAGGCATCATCAGTTATTCAAGGACAGTCTTACAATATTTTAAGGGCTCACACCAGAAAAGGGGCTCTTTCTTGGCCTAAATGCTGCCCTGAAATGTCTTTATTTTCCTGGTGTCTAATGGGAGGAGAGCTGAGCAGTGCCTGCTGCACTACGTCACCCTGAAGGCCGTCGGACAGGGGCTTTGATGTGCAAGGCAGCAAACTGCTGACTTCTGGGGCTGTGTTCTTATTTCTTCATACAGTTGTTTTCATTTTTCATGTTAGATGTCAACGGTGGATTGCGCTTAATGGAAATTTTGGAATCTAGAAATGTTTTATTAATGCACCTATAGTTTTTAATTTTATTCCTGCATTTAAATGAAAGGAGAAAACATGTTGCTATTAGAAAATCCTTAACCTGGTAAATTTGAGGCGATTGTTTTCACTGAGGGAATTTGAGCTCTGTGTTATAAGCCAGCAATTATAAAATTAAGCACTAATATTTTGTTATGACAACTATCACTTAATATTTTTGGAAACTGTCTTTAGAAAGATTAAAAAAATCAAACTGAGTGAAGTGAAGTAGAAGAGTACCATGATTTATAAGACTTTATGGTTGTGACCTCATTTGAGTTCATGGAGCAATGAAAGCTGTCTCTGAAAGGCAAACGTAGAGAAATATCTTTGTCAAATTCATAGGTTAGAAGGCTGGATTGAGGAGGGTTGGATTTCATTTAACATGAATAAAACAAGCTCAGAAGGCCCAGTCACATGGACATTTAAAAAATTGGCAAGAAAATTATTAAAAAAATATCCAGATAATCTCAGGCAACATAAAATCGTAGAAAGGGATAGAATCAAACCAAAATGGTACAGAAAGAATGGTACATTCTGATTAGCCATCAGCTGTAGCATGAGCCAAATTACCTTGATAGTGGAAGCAGACTGGCTTTGTTAACAAGGTGTGAGCTAGTTTACCTCTGCAGGCAGCTAGTTAACTGAGGTAGATCCCTAGTGTAGCTGAGATAATTCAGTTTCACCAGGTGCCTCTGCATTTTGCAGTATATATCCAAAATGACGAAAGAGAGTGTCACAAAAGCCAAAATTAGCTCAGAAGTCCACAACTAGCCCTCATTCTTACAATTCCAGCCTAGCATTGAAGTGAATGGAATGAGAAGGAAATTTCTTCATGAATGGCCACATTTCGTAAAGATTTTATATGACATGCAAAAACTTCCCATACTGGTTGGCTGTATCCTGGTTCTGGCGGAGTATACATTTTGTGCAGAATTTTATTTGTATAAAGAAAATTGTAGGGCATTAAGTTTGAGGGCAGAAAGCTGGAACTGAATCACCAGGGATCTTAACTCTGCTGCAAAAGGCCATGAGTGCAATGTTATTATTTTGACAGCTATCGCTAAACACATCAAAAGCTGTTTTTACACTAAGTTGAATCCTTGATGTTGAGTGATTTTATGCCTGGAAATAAGTATAGATGGAGATAGAAAAATGCCCTGATCACAACCTGTTCAGTATCTCACAAAGTGTAATCAAGTCTTGTTGTTCACTGCAAAGAGAAATTGATGTTTTTGTCTCTAGATCTGTCCATCTGTTGGTAGTTTGGAGAACTCTGAGAGGAGCAAGAAGCTTTGGGCTGAAGCAGCAACATGTGGATGACTGACCTCTAGTATGGGGTTGTAGCAAGGAAGCCAGAGTTGCCTGCTTCTGTTATTAGCTGCTTGATCCTTGGGATTAAACTTTGCCAAGCCCCTAAAAAATCTAGGAGAGACAGATTATGAGGCTGTCAGACATCAAAGAGAGGCCAAGTAGCAATAAGAAAGGTAGTTAAAACATTTTGGGGCTTTCCATGGAAGGTGGAGTGGTGTTTGGTGTTTGGTGCTACTAGTGTTTGTGTGAGGAGAAGCCAGTAAAACCTGTCCTGAAAAATACACTGTAGTTTATGTGTGATCATTTTAGTGCATCTGATATAGTGGGCAAATTTGTGATGTTTTGCAGCTGATAGAGTGAGTTGGAAATTTATAATTGTGCAATGAAAACTGCTGTTTCTGTAAAATCTGAGCTAGTTTGGGGTAATGTCTGTTACCAAGAATTTTCAAATATAACACAGGCAAGGAAGGAAAAATTATTTTCCATCACAGGTCATGTCACCTCAAAACCAATTATAAAATCACCTAATTAAAAAATTGCTCTTGAGTTGGACTGACAAAACTTCGTGTAGCATATTCCGTTTAGCATGTCATCACAGGAGTAGTTTGGCTTCTTTTCTCCTTTATGATCCATGCTCAAAACAAGAAACTGGAGATATATTAATACATACACACACAAAGTGGTACAATGGAAAATTTCACCTTGGGACACTCCTGACTCAAAAAATTACCTTTGTTAAAAAATTACTTTTATTCAAAGAGTGTTCAGTCAAATTTGTGAGTGAAAAACGTGTGAAGAACTGTTAAACACATTGGTATTACTTCTAACTCAGATAATCCTTAACATGTGAATTGCTGCAGGCTAGGAAGTTATAGCAGGGAAGTATCTGTGTGTTTGTGTGTCCTTACTTTTTTCTCTTAGGCATCCATTTAAATTTTCCTCAGTGCCATCTTGGGTAATCAATTGACTTTAGCTTAAATAAATAAAATACAGTTGAGCAGATGGTATATGAAAACAGGAAGACTCTAAATTTTTCTTCTTAGGTATTATGTTGTGACAAAAGATAGAGGTATTTTGATGGTGCATAAAATAAAGCATGTGGAAACACTGTAGTCAATTAAAACAAGATATTTTGGTTTCTTGGATGTTCAGAGGTGTTTACTATTTATTGGCAAAGTTGAAATATTTCTGCATTTTTAAATCCTTTTGGAATGTCCCATTCAACACCAAATTTTGAATTTACCATACTTTGACCATTGTGGTAATGAAAGAAAATCTGAAATGGTGAAACACCTTGCTATGTAAAAATTTATTGAGTTGATAATTTTCAGAAGGCTGATATATTGGAGTGGAAATCTGTTTTTCCTTTTTCTATTAACTGAAGGATGCTGTCCTGTCCTAAAGCCTGCCCATCAAATACTTATGAAACAACCACTGTGTCTGTGAAATAGGTTATTCTTAGATTCCCATTAATTTCTCCCAGGAAATTTATATTCTCTGGCTGTTTCCTGTAAGATTACTTCAATTAGTAAGTAATTACTTCAATTTGTAGTGAGAGGCAGTTATAATACTTTGGGTCTTTAAGTTATTAACATATCATTCATGGCAATACATGCAAAATCTTGAAAATGATGTAGATTTACTGTCCAAGCAGAATGGGCTAAGTACATGTAAATGTATGTATTTTTAGTAAAAGCTCTTATTGTTAAACCAGCTGCTATAATTGGTCTACAAAACTGAAATTATTTCCTTTTGTTTTTTGTTCTGCAAAATATGGACATAGAATTAAGACTATGATAATGATGATTGCCATGCTCAGAAAAAATGTTTACATTGTAAACAACACCCAAGCACTAGTTAAAGTTGAAAATAAGAATATAAGGAATGTCAATCTGTTGGTGTTTTGTAACAAAATATATTTCCACTTAAGTCACTGGAAACCAAAATGCTAAGCACAGTTTCCACAATTTTTAGAAAGTTGCAATGACCAGAGACACAGAAAATTCTGGGATTTAATGATTCTGTAGAGATTTTTCTAAATAGTCAACATTGTGTCACTGTAAGAAGTTATAATAATTGCATTTGCAAATTGTTTTGTGGATTCTTTTTGAAGACACTGTGGTTCTGCTTTCAATCCAAATTTGGGAGCCAACATCAACATGAATGTTGATATGAATGCAAGCCATTATGTTGATAGAGTTTCATAATTTGAGTATCCATATTCATTTTCTGGCATGTATTTGAAACTATATTTGTGTCTTTTCTAAAAATTTTGACTTAGCTGACTACATAAAGACCTGCCCCACAGTTGTGTTTTCCTATGCCATTCTGATACATATCTGAGACAGTCTAGAATTTTATTGCATTATCAGTCATTTTCCCTGAAGGGTAATCACCTATCTCTTATTGGCCTGTATAGAAGTTGTGAGATATTTGGGGCAGAACTTAGCTTCCTATGCTGTGTTCAGAGACGGGTCAGGGGATCATTCAGGGGTTCACACTCTGCAAGTCACACTGGTGGTGTCAGGGGAAATGGGGACAGTGGGTGGAGACATGTAGTAAAGAAGGTTATTTCCAAAACTCTGCCTGCTTTCCTTGGTTCTTCTAGCAGACGGTCTTTTAGAAACATGGCTATGACAGGATGTGAAGACAGCCTGAAATTCCAGCCCAAACAAAGGCTGATCAGTGATTTATACTCTGTTCCCTGTCCCTTGGCTGAAGTCAGAAGTCTCCAGCTGCCCATGGGCAGGTGTTGGAGTGTGGTGGATATGGAAGACATAGTGTGTCACTGACAGCTCTACGTGAAAAATATTTCTTTCCTTCCTTATCTTACCTGCTTTTGCTTAGCATTGTTCCTTTTACACCATGTCTGTGGAATGTAGAAATATATGTCTTCATTAAAATGTGTCTCTGAGAGAGACCTGGGTACCTGACAATTTTGTGCACCTCACAACCGTTGCCTCATACCTCTAATAGTTAATGACTCATAACTGGTATATACATTTGTACCATGTACCATTTGTTACAAATACACAGATTTCTTTTTACAGTTCCTGTTACCTATAGTGCTTGTTATTAGTGTGACTTATTAAAAATTTTCAAAGATTTCATCATAATTTTCAACTCCTCATGCCTTCCTAACAATGCAGTTATTATTTGAATCTTCATATTTATTGTAACAATCAGAACAATGTTTTGACATCACTGCAGACCTAAAGGAATCAGGAGCTTGTGTTGTGCACAAAAATTGTTTAGACAAAAATCCTGTCCAAATGACCAAAAAAAATAAAAAGAAGAAAAAAAAGTTAAAAATAAACAAAAGTAATGCAGTGCAGTGTGTATCAGAACAGAATGCTAAGGGTTGGAAAGGACCTTAGAGCTCATCTGGTTCCAAGCCCCTGCCATGGACAGGGACACCTTTCACTAAACCAGGTTGTTCAAAGCCGCTTCCAATCTGGCCTTGAACACTTCCAGGGATGGGACAGCCACAGCATCTCTGGGTAGCCTGTGCCTCACCACCCTCACAATAAAGAATTTCTTCCTAATATTAAGCCTAAACTCCACCTTTTCCAGTTTGCAGTCCTTGTTCTATCTACAATTCCTGATGAAGTCCCTCTCCACCTTCCCTGTAGGCCCCTTCAGATACTCCAAGATTGCTATCAGGTCTCCACACAGTCTTACTATTTATGCTACAGAAAACTCTTATCAGCTTCAGTACATAAATCCCATTTTGTTTCTTTAAAATATGGACATTCTCACATTGTTCAACATCAGCATTGTACAAGAATATGCAGATTCTTCTATGCAATAATGTTAATAACTTGTCCCTGTAAGTGGTGTTATTTTACTCCACTCAAAAGCTTTTCTAAATAGACTAAACCACACATTTCCTAAGTACAAGGCTGTAAATCAAGGATATTTGGCTCAAAGTGCTGAAGGACACAGAATCACCAGTGACCAGAGATCTCTCTGTTCATCTGGACTCTTACATTGTATTTTCTGATCTGTGTCAGTAAAGTGCACTCTGGAAAAAGTGGTACAAATATATAAACAGCATTACTCTGAAGAATTCAACCAGTCATAAAGAAACACATCCTTTACCACATTTGGGAAAGGTAGAGTAATAGGAGGGAATGGAAAATACAGAACTGATTTTTGAGGACTTCGCTCTTGAGATAATCCACTTATCAGCTCTTTTCCAACTTTTATGTACAGTTAGTGAACGAGATACATTTTCTCTCTCTTCTTTCTACTCAGCATATTTTAAACTCTCATAGTAGCAAGTTTATTTCCCACTGTACTTAAAACAAATCAGTCCACTGGTTCTGTCTTCCCTACTGGCGGATAATTTCAGCAAGCCTCAGCATGCATTTTCACTTTGATGATGCCCTTTTCCATCCAGTTTAAGGGAATTAGGTGGATTCTCAAGGGAGCTAAGGTAACTCCTCAGACTGGTTTTGTTGAAGGAATTCACTCATTGGTGAAAAAATGGAACACCAACCAGGAAATACGGGAACATATTCGGATTCCTTTTTCACTGGGATAATCCTTGAAAGTAAAGCCTTGTATGATGTAAATTCAGGCAGAATTATAGAACTAAATGCACCTGGTAAAGCAACAGGCAGCAAGTCAGCTCAGGAAGAAGAGTATTTACTGTAGGCAGAGGTCCTATGAATTGCTTACTTAAAATGAAACAATTTAAGTAAACTCTAAGGAAATGTTTGAAAGAAAGAAGAGTTTATTTCAGAAGTAATTTTGAAAAGGTTGGGTGGGATTTTTTTTTAACTCTTTGACTTGATCATCAGAAGCATCAGCAACCTCTTCCAGTATGCAAATCTCAGTGTTAAATGTTTTCTCCAGTACCTGTATTAACTTCTGTTGAGCTATTTCTACATGTTAAACTTGCAAGAATTCACACTCCTTTCTTGTTTCCTGTACAGAAACGTGCCTCCAGATTCTATAGTTTATCTTCCTTTGTTAGTTGTAATATTCCTTGCTACACAGAAAACCTTAAGTTTTTTGGTTTTTTTTTGTTTTGTTTTGTTTTGGTTTTTTTTTGTTTTTTGTTTTTTTTTTCCTAAGTGCTATCACTCTCTCTAAGGCTTCTGCAATTTTCTTTCAAAAGGACTTTGGGGTTTTGGTTAACATTGTGGCAGTTCTTCCAGCATTTTGGCACAATCNGATAGGAAGCTTAAACTATTGTTTATCCTGTGTATTTTTGGCCAGATGCTAGAAATCCTGATAAAAACCTACAACTAGAATCTTTGAAAAATAATTAATGAAAGTCCAATTCTAGCTGTGTGCTTTCCCATTGTATGTAAATAAAACACTGTAAAGGACCTAAAAGATTTCAATTTGCTGCACAGAATACACTTACTTGAATAAGAATAGGCTTTGTGTTCACATTTATTGAAAGAGGTAACATATATTTGGTATTCATTAATATCCATTCCAACTCCTGTTTCTCTGAATTATGAGTCAGTTGATGTGCACCCTTTCTATCCAAATTTGGGGCTTTTGGAATCTTGGAAAATGAAACATTCTTTAAAGGAATTATCATAAAATCATAGAATGGTTTGGGTTGGAAGGGACCTTAAAGATAATCTCATTCCAAGCCCTTACTGTGGGCAGAGACACCTTCCACTAGACCAGGTTGCTCAGACCCCCATCCAATCTGGCCTTGAACACTTGCAGGGATTGTCTCAGTCTTGTTCTAAACTCTCTCCTTGCCAACCCTCTGCTTCACAGTGGTGTTTGAGAAAGTTGTTCCATTTGTGTGGTAGCCTCAAATGTATTCAGTGACCAGTTGTTACAACTACAACACAGAACAGAGGTCTGTTAGGATGAAAAAACCAGTACATTTTGTTAAATTAGCCATTGGATTTGCCTGGCCTAATCAGACAGGAGGCTTCAATATCACTTTTGAGACTGTTGAGTAGTGCTACTTAGAAAAATAAGCTCATTTTCTCAGCTGTTACATTGCTGTATGTAATCTTTATAGCAGCTCCTAAATGCATTAATGTGTTCAGATGAGTTTCACAGATGAGTTTAGTTCTCCAGTGTTATTACAAAGATAATGCAATTTGATAGCTGTTCCCTGCTGAGTTTCTGTGTTCAGAGATGAGTTTTGGAGATAACACCAGGTACTGCTATCTTCTATCAGAGGAAGATTGCTGTTTTCGATTGTGCCTCTTGTTTGTCTTGTGTGTTCTCTTTATTTATTTTGTGTTTTTATTGAATTTACTGTTATGGACAGTTGGTGAATAACACCCAACATTTAACAGTGTTAGAACTGTGTCTTCATGTAGATTTTTATAGTTATGTATAGGAATACATTGTGTCAATGTTTAACATTAAAAATTACAGTATATTGAGAAAGGATACTTGAAATAATTTTTTTGGTGTATGTGTTTATAATATTAATGTTCTTTAATAATATTTAAGGCAGCACAAGTGAAGCAGGATCTGGTATTGAAGACAGCAAATTTGCTAAAAGTAGTAATTCTGTTGGGCAATATGGGATGAATGTGTGTTGTTAGAGGAATCACAGTCCATAGATCTGTGATCTGTTGGTTTGATTTTGTTATTTAGCAACTATAGACCAGGAAAATGGTACAAACTTGACTTCTGCCACAAGACCAGGTACAAATGGAAAGTGAGTGAACACCTGGATTCATTTTATACAAAAACCTAATCAGACTCATGTTTGGTATGAACACTCTGCATGAGTATTATGTGATGCTAAGACCTTCTCTTTGGGTGGTTTGCTCAGTAGCACAATGCACTGTCTTGAAGGGCTTTCTGTGAACATAATGCTTGCATAGAAACCTTGCACAACAGCATTTCCCTGAGCTACGTTGGCCTAGAAAAGAAAGAATCCTAGAAATTTTCAGGAACATTTGAAAAATCTTCCAGCCTGAGAAAAAAACACTGTGTCCATAGAGAACTTACAGAAAAACTTGAAAAAACAAAATTTATAATGAGCTGGAAGAATTAGCTGAAAAAATGCTAGAAGAAAATAAGGAAAAAAAAAAAAAAAAAGCCAGGACAATGCCTGTCTGTGACTTGCTCAACTTTTCCCTTCTGAAAAGAAAGAAACAACCAAAAATTCTACTCAAGCTCTCCAACTTCTAATGATAAATTTTGAACCAAATTTAAACATTTAGGCCTTTTTAAACTGATACTACTTATCAAGGTAAAGTGAATCATTAGTTGAGATACATTATTTAATTGACGTTTCTTTTTTCAGGTTTTTTTTCAATCAGAAACTATGTTTTATGCAGTTCTGTTATATGGAGACTAAAATGTGAAGGGAATTGTGGCACTTATTAGAAACCTTTGGATAAGGTAATACAGGAGATTTACCACCACATAATATCTTTACAGCTAGTAACTCAATGATGAAAGGGATATATTCCTTCAGAAAGAGTGGAAAGCATTTCTATTTTGGCACTGTGCAGCATTTCACATGAAATGCAAATAATTATGATGGGTAATTGAACATAGAAAGCTTGGAAAAAGTGGCTGAGCTCTTGTAAGCCTTAGTGTAGTCTTAGACAATGTATATCTAAATATATGCATGTAGATAAATATATCTAAATAAATGCAGCTTAGACAGCTGCATATCTAAAATTTTGGGGGAGTGGTTGTTAAGTTTAAATGCCCTTAGGAAGATGGACCAAGGGATACCAGAACTCCTGCGCATGAGGCAGATTCAGTTGTGAAGGTACAGGCTAAACCACCATAACAAAATAGTTGGACTCCAAGGCCTCTTCTATACACAGGTCTGTAACAGGTAGACTTGTGGATTAAAATAAAGGACTGCTGCATGTGGAAGGAGTGTCATTTTCATGTCAGAACTTTGACTTCTGGCTTCCTTGCTCTTCCCATTCTACTGGGAAAACCCAGTGTTCACATTTACATTGAATCCCTTTTGGAAAGTTCAACATAACTATAAAGGAGCCTCGAACTAGTGGAAAGAGATTATGGTTCTCATACAAGAGAGTGAAGGTCATGGAGGTCAAAAGGCAACTTCATCTTCCTGTAGGAAGCCTTTTTTGATCTGATGGCTGTTCAGAAGATGAGCACAGCTCTCCCTTGAAGTGCATGTTGAAGCAAGAGATGTCTTCTAGCCAAAAACATCCACAGAGCTTTCACCAGTATGCTTTTACTTTGAGACTTTGTTTTGTGGTTTGTTTGTATTTAAAATTTTCTGTGACTGTAACATATCTACATTGTACAGCAGAAAATGGAAAAGGAATGGGGAAAGTAAACTGAAGAAAGGTGATTTGATAGGAAAATGATTACTCAGAAAAAGGGTTTGGGAAGAGAGAAAAAGATAAATTTCCACCAGAAATCAGAGCTACTAGCAAAGAAATACTGTCAGAATTGGAAGTAGTAAAATTATTAATTTACGTTGTTTTGGAAGTTGTTTCCATAGATTTTATCATAAGCTCTCCTAATGCACTCTGATTCTGCTGTTTTCACTACAGTCTCTGGCTCTAATTAAAGCATGGAAATTTGATGTTGGAGCCTGATGTTGGAGCCTGTCTTGGAGCTGCTCTTCTGGACTCTGTTAATGGTTTGTCAAAACTTTTTTCAGCATGCTGAAATTCGCAAGAAATCTTGTGGGAAGCCATTCCTTGTTATGGGATTTTGGCATCTGGTCTCCATACTGAGGAGCAGAAAGTGCTGAGATCATGAAAAGAAGCTGGCAGTCAGGTTAGGTAAATGGGAGGGAGACACATTTTTCTCATATAGAGAATATCCTCTTTTCCCCCCTATGAGACATGCAGACATTGCTGGCAGGAAAATGGATGTTTCAGCAAATCACCCAAGGGCTCTCTGTCTCTGGGGGCACAAAATTGCCTTCTTATGTTCTACAGGTGGTTCCTCCATCAATGTCAGGGAATGTAATTTAGTGAGCAAACTTGGTAACTTGGAGCTGACTATGCTCTACTACTATACTGACAATAAAAATACTCATACTTCACAAACTGTTAGAGTAAAACTAATTGGTACCCTTAAAGGGTAATGTTTTGTTGCCTTGGAAAAGACTTCTCTTTCTCCTTTTGTTTTTGCTCTTGTTAAGAAGAGAGGAAGAGGCAGGGAGATGAAGTGGTGGCTTCAGACCAAAAATGTTATTAGTTTATCCTTTCGTCTCAAGATAAGTGACTGCATAAGTACTATTTATTTCACAAAGCAGAAATCAGAGAATGAATTTACTTTTTAAAAAAATTTTTTATTCTGTGAATCCAACCACTGTAGACTGTGGCTTTCTTGGCTGGATCCAAAGTTGGGTTTAATTGCTATTATGGTTTTTAATTACTGATTTAATTTTTATTTGTTGAAGTCACAGCTTTTTGTGTTTATCAAAGAAAGGCTTCATGAAGAGATCATAGCAGACATAACAGATTAAACCCCTAGTTGCAATTAAGTGAAACAATGCGCATATTGTCACTAAAACTGTTTCTTATCTCCTCTTTGATTTGCTGTACCTAATTAATTAAAATGTGCAGGCAATAAAAATCCCCAGGTTTTATTATTAAGCCTTTTATGTAAGGGCCTTACTCTACCACTTCATCTCACTTTGAACAGTGCCTTTACACAAGTAATTGTACTGTTGCAGTGATTTGGATTACTTACATGGCAAGAAAGGACACAGGCAAGGAGGATGTTTGATTCTAGACTTGAATTATGAGATGAGATGCTTTGAAAATGTTTAAGTAAGTGGGTAGTGTGGCAGAGGTTTTGCAGATGTATCATGCAGAAGTTAAAGCACTCATTATTTGAAAAGCCTTCAGCTTAGGACAACAGGATACCCATTCCTGAATGCTTCCAGCATTGGCCTCATTCTGTTCTGAAGTGGGAATCCAGCTGATGATCATTGAAATCAAATGCTCTGCCCTTCTCTTCCTGTTCATAGCATGTGGAATACATTATGGAAAACCTGTTATGACAGTTGTATTCATCTGTTACATTTTGGGAAAATGGAGCATCTCATTCTTCTGTCCTTTCTCATGCGTGCCCATAGGCAGACATGTCATTTCACTGACTCCACCTGCCTCGTGCTTCCCTTATCCATTCAAGTATAACTGGCTACTGGAAAACTTTCACTTCTGATGGTGGCTATTTAGAAGTGTGATGGACTGATAATTAATGTCCTGTGGGCACTGTTCCCTTTTAAATCTAAGGCAGGTTTGCTAAAAGTTCAGCCATCTTCTGCCGTGCCTCCTAGCTATGCAAGGCTTTGATTTAGGCTCTGCCAGAGGTGGCTGAATGTTTTCAGTTTGCTTTGGTTTCTTTGAGAGCCTTTGGCAGAATTCTTGGTTTCTTGGGTTTTCCATAGCACCATCTTTATAAAAAACACTGTAGTAGCTCTTGCATCATATGCTGAGATTATCATCCTATCTAGCTCTGAATTCAATTTGCAAAGTAATAGAAATGATAAAAATACAGATTTTTATTTTTAAGACTTGATAGCAATGTAGAAATCGCTCCCATAGCTGTGGCATTTTTAATTCAGTCTGTAGGGTTAATAATACTGGTTTTGCCAGGTATCCTTATGGGAAAAGAAATCTGACCTTACATGCAAGTCTGGTGATAGAATGACTTAAACATATGCTGGAAAGGGCTATAATTTGTATGCCTGGAGGTATTCCCCTTGAGGTTCAGCCTGCCCTATAGCTATCCCTGCTATTATATACCCTACTCGTCTTAAGAGTCACATTTTTTTCTGGAGGTACATAATCAAGTTAATTCTTAGTCTTTCTGTTTATGCATAAACATGAAGTTTTGTGAATGAAATGTCACAGAGCATGATAGGTCCTCAGAAAAGCACTACATTTGTGGAAAACAGTTTCAACATGACTTCTTTTAATTATACGTGTAAGTAATATGCATTGGAAGAATGGGCATCAAGCTCCTGACTGCATTTGAACTGGTTCCTTATATAATCTCTTAAAGAATGAGTAAGTAATGGGTTTAAAATTGCATTATTAGGGCTCATAGTCCCTAACAGTCCCTTTCTTTAAAGAAATGGCTGCATTGTAAGTTTTTTCTTGGAAACCACAAGCAGAATATAGCAACTGTGCTGTTAACATTTCCAAAACTGTTATTATATTTTAAAAAAGTAAACAAAAGAATGACCACATGCAATTTCTTTTTTTTACAAGGGGAGTGTATGTGGTCCACTAAAAAAAACAATATGCAAAATAAAAATAATTCTGGTAGTCAAGTTGCATCTAGTGAAGGTGCTGGCACATATTAATCTTTCTGCCTAACAGGTTGTTAGTAAGAGAAATTAAGCTCTGCTACTTTAACTTTTTCTTAGTGTTATTGAAGGTTTTGTATGTAGGAATGTGTGCATTTATCACATGGTTCTGTAACAGCTCTCTTTTGAATACTCACACCATTTCAACAAACTGAATCCTTACATTCTAAACTTTTCCTCAATTGCAATGGCCGGACCTCTGCCTTTCCTGACAAATTTTCAGGTCAGGAGCTATGATCCTTTTACCTTTTACCAGCTCTGAAGCTTCTAGAAGCATGTTGCTCTAGAACCAAGGTACCTGTTCTTCACAATAACTTTTCTGGGCTTACAGGACAGTCTTAGTTTGAACTACCACATGTGGCTGAACCATAAACTAACAGGCATTCAGTCTTTGACCTTTTCCAAACAAAAAGTCATTTTTATTTCAGACAGAGATAGACTAAAGTAGACCTTGTTCCATCACACCTCTCAGTGAAAAAGCCAGAGTTGATTATGGCACCAAGAAGTCTTAATTTCTCTTTATCAGTGTCTTCTAGAATGTGATTTCTCCAGTCATATTCCTCATTCTCTCCTCTTAAGAAAAAGGAAACCATCACTAAATATCACTTTATAAATTCTAGTCACTTTTTGTTAGGTAACTTTCCGCCTGATCTTATCAGATGATTAAAAAATACCTAATCATCTAATGCATTGCTAACTACCTGGCTCATGTAAGAAAAATCGAGAAGAGATGCTAATACTCCTCATATCACAAAGGATGTTCAATAAATTATTCAAATAAGCTTTTGTCCAAACAGTATTTATGAAGATTTACTGTTCCCTCTCTGCCAACCCTATCTCATTTATCCCATGGATGGAAATTTTCTCTTGGTTGGATAAAAGGTACACAAAGACAACATCGAAGACAAACGTGTTTTGTTCTAAAAAGAGTTCTCAGGTACAGATACACAGAACTGATGTGGTCAGAGAAGTCAAGCTGTCATCAAGGAAACCTGTATGACTATGAAATACTTCAAAGGCCTGTGTGGATAAACAAGAAGTTCTTGGACAAACTCAAACACAAAAAGGAAGTCTACAGAGGGTAGAAGCAAGGACAGGTGGCCTGGGAGGAATACAGTGAAATTGTCTGAGCCACCAAGGGTCAGGTTAGGAAAGCTAAAGCCCTGATAGAATTAAATCTGGTCAGGGACATCAAGGGAAACAAGAAAAGCTTGTAAACTCTTACAAACTACAATAGTTATGTTTCCAAAGGTTTGAGCTGTGACAAGCTCCATTAGTGTTTGGATTTGTTTCTTTACCACTGCATTAACATCTCTTCTTAACACAGGTGTCTTGCCATGGTGAGGCTGCACTGGTGTAAACTGGTGTGACCAGACTGTGACAACACACCCAGACACACAGCAGTGGTGGGAGATCCTCTACTGGAAGTGCTGTTCAGACTGAGCTGACTGTGGAGCAGAGGCCACATCTGATGAATGAAGAACAGCCTCTCCTCCTCTTAGGTCAGAGGCTAGGAAAGATGCACAGCCTTGGGGCCTCACCTTTTTTCTTTTACTGTAATAATATTTTACCAACCTTAGCTCTTATGACATTGGAGGTACTATTCAAACAATTTGCATAAATGCGGTGGTTTGAAAAGTTTGGAGGGTCTAGCTTTTTGGGTGTGGGAGGGGTCAAAAGATGGCTCCTGTAAGGAACTTCCAGAAGCTCCCACAGCTGTCCAGTCAGGGCCTATCTCTGATGGCTCCTGGGAGATTGATGTGCTGTTTTCCACAGTTGGGCCAATTAGGAAGGTCAGAAACGCCTCTGCGACAGTATATTTAAGAAACAATCTCTGTAGTACGCATGCGCGCACCACGTAACCCTGTAGTCATGTAGGTAGTAGATTAGGCGGGGGAGAAGGAGTACAGCAAATAACTAGGAAAAACAACTGAAACATCAGATATGAAAGCCAGCAAATTATGCCAGTCTGCCAAAGAAGAGAAACAATGGAGGAGGAGGTTCCTGCATCATCGGAACTGATATATCTTCAAAGCCTGTGGTGAGAAACTTTAATCAAACTTGGAGCGGAGACGGTGCAGGAGGAAGTGAACTCCCACAAGAGTAGCTGTGTCTGGTGGGGACCAAGGACTTTGCTCCTGAATCAAGAAGGGAGTCAATTATGTGAAAAAAAGCCTGGTTTTATTCCTATCCTAAGAGAGAGACCAGCCCGATGGGGAAGCATGGAGCAGAGACAGTGAAGAAAGGAGTGATCTTCTACAGAAGGGGCTTTGGTCTGGTGAGGAATGGACACAGTCAGTAACTGCTTCTACTCCTAAAAGGGTTGAACTGCAGGAGTCGGTGAGGTAAAAAAGCTTTGGGTCCCGCCCACCCTAAGTGTGGACCAGCCTGATCTGGGAGGAAACAGCGGTGGCAGTTTCAGGTGGGCTGCATGCCAGCTTCTGCAAACTGTGCAATGGTGCCAAAGGAGAGAGAGAGGGAGAGACCTCCAGGTATAATTGCTAAGAAGAGGAAACACCTGAGCATCTGAGGACTAAACTCATTAGAGGAAAACCCCCCACCCCGGGTTCCCCTTATGATCTGGGAGGAGAGAGAGAGCTGTGAGGCTTGGGGGGGGAGGGGGAGGAGGATGGGAGGACAGCAGAAGAAGAATGTTTGCGAAATGTTCCTTTGTTTTTGCTAGCTCCTTTGACTCTGTAATAAATTCACTTTATCACTTAGAAGCACTGACCTTTTCTCAGCCTGATTTTGCTCCTCTGCCAGCATGTCTTATCATGGTTAGTAACACAGTTCAATTTGGAAGGGGGAAAAGAGCGGTACTAGTGGGGCTTTGGCCATTGGCCAGGGCTAAACCACTACAGTAAAACATACCAACCAAACTGTGACTTGAAATAACAAATAACATGGATCAAATTAAAGGAATTAGCACAGAATAGGACTGGTTGCCAATGAGTGTCCTCTGGCTTCTACATCTCATTTTGAGACATATAAATTGCAGTGTTTTTGTAGCAGTCCAGCCTTCCAACACGTAGCCTCAAGTCACTTTCCCGATTAACCTTCTTTTGCTCAAGGGGAAGACTCCAGCACTGGCCACCACCCAAACTGAATATTTAATATACTGATAGTAGAAAATATAATTGCTAAATATCTTCCATAGTGATCATCAATCTGTGTCCTGGATTACTCTCAACTTAAAACAAATACCTTTTTTATATACTACTTGTATCAAGACAAGAACTCAAACAGAGAAGAATAATGCCCAGTAAAGTCAGAAAGCTCCCAACACAATAAATCTGCCCAAGAGATTATTTTTAGTTTTATTATGAAGTTGCACAGGTTTCAAGGCATGACTCTTGTCACAGTGTCTGGTTGGAAGGAGAGGCGAGGAAGAAAAGGTGAGCAGGAACAGTTACAGCCCCTTTTTAAACAGGGGAGAAGGGGAGGAACAAAGGGACAAACCAATGGGGAAATGACAAGGGGTGACAGGGAACAAATCACAGCAGTTTGGGGGAGGAACATATTTGAAATAACCAATGGGGAACTGAACTTAACAGAACTTTCCAGAGCTTAATGCATAAGCAATGAAGCACATGAATATACATAGGGATCTGAACCAATGGGGTTAGGGGAACAAAGAAGCTTCTGGAAAAGGGGGAGGAGATGCTGCAGGAGTGACACCCAGTGGGAGGTAACCCCTAGACCAGGGTCTCACCCTCGGATCCACCCTCAGGGTCAGAGTCCTGGGCAGGGAAATCCACCTACTTGATGTCATTCAGTCCCAAGGTGGGCTGGGCCACAGCAACAATAGTGCCATCCAGAAAAGTGAAAACTGTCTTGGTCTGTTCTAGACAGTTAAATTTTTGTGATAATGTGTGTGTTGTTTGAGTAAACTTCCGTATATTTCAGGCTTTAGTAGTTTTTATAATTTCATTTTTTCATAATTTCATCATGGCTGTATTCTTTAGACTAAAGAGTAGCTTTCCCAGTAGACCCAGTGCAGAGGATGCTCCTGATTTCCGTACTGGCCATGCACCATGACATCACCACTGTTCTTCTCCTTCTACCTTTGTATTTATGCACTTTTTTTTTGGCCGATCTTGAGCTCAACAGCATTTGCTCCACTGCTTTTCATTTGGATCTGACTGCCACTTTGTTTTTATTTCAATACCGGTTTCTACTTCACTCAGCAGCTATGCATGTGCACTTCCCAAATTAATGGATTGGAAAGGGCTTTCCATCAATGATTTTTTTTCCAATTGCAACCATCCTGAAATGTGGAGGGGTGAAATTACATTTTCACATAGTCTGGAAAGTTGCTAAAGGGTTTGAAAGATTTTGCTCAGCATTCTCTTTTAAGCGTATTTCTCTGTGATTGCTTCAGTTTTCCCCTGTTCACTGTGATAAGTTGCTTAACTCCATGTTGCTTAACTCCATGTTGCTTATTAAGCATTCTGCCACTTGTAATTTTTAGTTCTAAAGACTACAAATACAAACTTGATGCTTTTGGAAATAGCTGCTTTTGTTTGTGCCTACACAATGCTGTGATTAACAAGTTATTTGTATTCTTAATTTCACAAGTAAAATTTTGACCTGATCTAGAGAATCCATGATGAATACCAATACTTCAGCATTCAGTAAAAATAGCAACAGCTGCCAGTTTTGTCATTGTTTATGCATGTGTCTTCCTTTTAGTTTCCCTTCCTATATATCATCTATTTAGTATTCCACACAAAGTTGATCAAAGCCAGCATTTTATTTCTGGTTTCTGTGACCACAAGTGAGCTTGCAGTGTGTCAGACAATTTGCTTCAAGTTAAGGTAGTCAGAAACAGGAAATTAAAACAAGTAATTATGTTTGGGTTTAGAATAAGAAGTCAAATTGTGTTTATGTGCAAAGAAAGCAAGATCATTTTTAAATAAACAGAATATTTCCTTTCAGATATTTCCAAACAAGAATTATCCTGGGAGTGTAGGATAGAGAATATCAGCTTACTCAGGACTTCTAAAGACATGGTGGCCCTCAGTCCTACTGGACTGGCTGGATCCTGGTTTCAGATATCTGTGAACCACAGCTAAGCTGAACAGCTTTTGCACTCCACTGATGTTGAGTTTAAACTCCTGAAAGTACATAACAAATTCTTGAGATCTACTGTTGGGGAGGTAATTTTATGTCCATATTAATAAAATAAATTGGATTGGGTCATTATTTTTAGTTCAAGCATGCAATTGTCTGTTTAATTGTTTGTGTGTTCCCTGACACAGTTTTGGCTTGTGGCTCAGCCTGTCTTAAGCAATAGCACAGGCCAAATAATATTATGTGACAGCATGGATATGCAGCCTATTTTTAGGAAACAGAATTAACAGTACAGTTGTGAGTATTGCCATTCTGTCCTCTGGAGCTGAAGTTTTCCCATTGAAACAACACAATGCTTCCTTTAGTCTTTCAGCATCCCTCTTAGGGGGCCAACAGGCTGGGCTGGCAGGGTAAAGGCTAGACCTGAGTTGTCATCCAGGCTTTTTGATCCACAGCACAGAGCCTCAAACCCAAGACAGGTGCCTTGCCTAGAAGCCTTCCAAGGAATTGTTGGAAATCACCTGGTAATTAATCGGAAGTCTGCTTAAATTTATGGTGTTTTGATTTTCCTTGGTTGGGTTGGGGATTTTTTTTGGTTTCTTCTTTTGCTGTCATTTGGCTGATTAATTGGTTTTTTTTTGTTTTTTTTTTTTGTGTTATTTGGGTTATTAATTGTTTTTTTTTTTTTTTTTTTTTTTTTTTTTTTGCTTTGTTTGTTTGTTTTGTTTATTTATTCATTTAAGCTATTTTGCTTTCATCATTTGTTTTTTAAAGGAAATTCTGTTTCCTTTTTCAATTTCAAACAGCACCATTACTCATCTCATGACACTCCTGCTGAGAGTATGATGTTGAAGTATTCTCCTCAGGTTATTGATTTTGAATAGAGAGTGCCAGAAAGCAAAGCAACTTCACAGAAGGTTATAATTTTCATGTTGTAGATCTGAGACCACCAGCTATTTTGCCTAACCATGGGAAAGTCTATTTGCTGCTAGAAAATAATTTCTGCCATTTTCTAGACAACATCAAATGATTGAGAAAAGACAATAGAACAAATTAGGCCTTGCTCTACATTGTGGAGACAAACCCATTTCCAATACTAAACCCAGCACTGAATCCCAGCTTATTTAGGCTAACTCAGTAGTGTTGCTGTACCTCTATATATGGCATTGTAACTGACATGAATGGGGTTTTTTTTGAAAGGACAGAAGACGAGTCAGTCTGTTTTATCAAAAAAGTATATTAATTTTACAGCCAAGTATCTTTGCAAAGAGAAAAACATCTGCACCTTTACTTTGGAACTATAACATATATGTATATACATATATATATATACATATGTATAAGTATGTGTATATATATAAAAATAATGTTAAACTTAATGTGTGAAGAAAATGTGCCTGTTTTTCTAAACATGAATGCCAACCTGCCAAGGTCTAAGCTTGGGGAATTTTATTCTCACAGCTGCATAAACTTAGGACCTCTAGTGCACCATTTAAACTGGGGTATTAAGAGCAGAACTATGCCCAGGAAATCTCATGTTTATATTAGTGAACAGAAGTGAAAGGAATTTCATTTTTTTTGATGTCCAAACCAAGCTGTCAAAGGAAATAAGATGGCAAATATGTTATAAATGTATCTACATTGATTTTAATTATATTAGAATGTAAACCATTGCATTCTTTCCTCGCTTCTCATTACAGAAGTTGTCTTCTAACTAATGTGGCTGTACTGACAGTGCTTTTAACAAGCTTTTGATTTAAACTTTGCACAGAAACAGACAGTAAGTGCTCAGATTCAGGTTCCCCACTTGGAAGGACATGCTCAGCAGCAGAGCTTGGAGCTTTGTTTCCGTATTGCACCTACATTCATGCCAGCATTTGTTAATTTTTCCTGTATGAACAGTCCAAGCACAAATTATGTTGACTTGTGCAGAGCAGCAGGGTCTGTGAGTTCAGCTGATATGTCCCCGTTAGATTTACCTCTAAGCTGTCATTATGCTTCTATTTTTTTCTGAAGTAACTTTTTATCAGCAGTTAACTTCCTCTGATTTGGACAGCTTTCAACTACATTTTTTCACATTGTTCTGTCATATTCTCCATAGCTCCTTACAATGAACATAAAGAGTAATCCATATTTGCTGTCTTGGGATATACTTCTACAATATTTTCCAGAAGAAATGTCTCAGTGAACAGGTGATGACCATATTGGGAAGGGGACTATATAGATTAGATTCTTGAAGATCCAATAAAACAAAACAAATCAAAAGCCTTTCAGATTTTTAAGACAGATACGTGATTTCTGCCACCTTTTCTTTCCTGCTACAGTTGCACTCCACATACTTTTGTATGAGTCTTGTTTCAAGTCAGAGACAATCTCTTGATACCTAGACCTGTTTCTCCATAACCCCATTACTTCACATTTTGACCAGCAAGGGAGCATTCTGCTCTTCATTTTACCTTCGTGATTCTTTTATTTTCAAATAATGTTTTCCTTTATTATTCAAAGTTCTATAATTTTTTTCTCTAAAACAAATTAGATCTACTATAACATCAAAGTCATACAATTACTGTCATTTGGTTTTCCAGATCTGTTTCTACTTGAACTTTCTCACTTTATTTGAACATTTATTTGCTCTCCTTGTCAATTCAATTTCTTTAGAAACCTCGTCATCCTTCTCTGCTTGCATTTTGAGTTTCTTGTGTGGGTAACACTTCCTCAGAGTCTTCTCCAGACTGTGGGCTTTGCAATTCAGATTTAGCAACTGGATGTCTAGTTTACCCCTTCTTTTTATTTTTTTACTTTTCTTAAGGGTCAGAGAATAGCTGATGTGCTGCAGAAGAGTCTGCCTTGGCTATCTCACTCTTAAAACATTTTGCCTATTTGACACTTAAGGACTGGTCTGTACATCTTTAGGTCTGTGGATAGTTGTGTAGAATTCATCTCACTTTGGAAGGAGAGTGAGTAAAGTAAAATTACCTAAAATTTCATTAGATTATTTTTCATTGCAAATAAATAAAAGGATGCATACATGTTTACTTTATTTGAATGAACATATTGCCTAGAAACCTAAGTCATATTATGATACAAATGCATGAATTGAACTCACAGGATTGCAAAGGACATTGCTCTAATTGCAGGTTTGTACTTGTTTCATCCAATAAGTCTGAAAATTAATCCAAACCCAGAAACTGAAAAAAACCCTGATCTATGAATTCAGAGAAAAATATAAAAGGGACTGTCCACAAGATCATTGCATCTGATTATAGTTTTATCATAGATGTATAGTATAGCACAACTTCATAGAGACCTCCTGAGGTCAGTTAGTCCAACTATCTGCTCAAAGCAGGGTTAAATCCTACATTTTCTTTAAATTGCAACAAAAGTTCAAAACAACAGAATCTTTCTATGAAAATAATTTGTAATAGATTCCAAAATATGTCTGACAATGTTCTGTCACAGTTCAAGGTTCGAATGAAGATTTTCAAATAAGACTAGCCTCTTTTGTAATGAAGGGATTCAAAACAATTGCATAGATTTGTGGGGTTGCCATTATCGAAGTTGAAGCTGCCATTCACCTTTCAGTAAGGGGTGCCACTAAAATAAGATCCACTCTTTCAGATGTAGTTTTATTTTTATGTGCTCTGTGTGTTGTCACGGAGGGAAGGATACTGTAGAAATAGGAAAGGCAGAACAACCAGTTGAGTTCTGGCTTTATTTACACTGAGTAATGCTTTTCACTAAGTTCGTACTCTCTCGATGGATACGCCAAGGCTTTTACACAGATATCTGGGCATGCCTGTGTAGTGAAATGTCTTTACAGATTGCTTCAGAAGTTAAGGATAAAAGCATTTGGAGAGCAACTGGAACACATTGCCCAGAGAGACAGTGGATGCCCCACACCAGAAAAAATTCAAGGTCATGTTGGATGAGGCTCTGAGCAGCCTGGGTTAGTTGCAGCTGTCCCTGCTCATTGCAGGGAGGAGTCAGACTAAATGACCCTTAAAGGCCCCATCCAACCCAAACCATTCTACAATTCTATTGTTTGATTTCAATCCAACATAGAACTTGGGTTTTCATGTACTTGGTCGTCCCAGAAGAAAATACATTCTGAGCAGTTTCCTGCTTAGGATAAACTAGGTCTCAGAGCCACTCCCCTATATGACACACTAGTAGGATTTAGAACTGGTTTCATGAGACCAGGAAGAGGAGAATCATGTCTGTACCCAGCAGTCTTAATATGAAATGACTGGCATAATTTTGACTGTACACAGCGTAACTTTTGCCATACACTTCTTGGTAGGTTGAAGGTGTCTCATCTCCTGCTTTGTTACAGTTGTAAAAATCATACAAGTGTCTCTGAATAACTTGTTTTCCACCTGAAGTTGTTCTTCCACATCCTTGAGTTCAGTGTAATCAACAAAAAATTATTTATCTTCTTTTAGGTATTCACCCACTTGTTCAATTCAAAAGGAGGATCAACTTGAAATATCTCTTGAAGCTTTAACTCCTCAGGTTTCATTAAGTTCCTTTTACTTTTAGTTTTAAATTTAATTAATTAATTTATTTTACAAAGGTTGAGCATGGTGTCAAGGACAAATGGAAAAGAAATTAGGTTTTTAAGATTCTTTCTAGATGCAATTTAGAGCAACATACGTATTTCTGTGCACAGTACCCAGTGCTGTTCAAGGCTATCAGTTCTTATTCAGTTAAGCCCATTATGACTTCTGGATTTGATTCCTGAACTTTTGCCTGGGCTGTCTTTTCAGGCAAAAGATCTTTGATTTCTCAGGTAAAGCCAGTAGGTAGAAGATAATAAAACACATTCATCAAATTGATTCAGTGGTACCAGTAGCTGTGAGATTTTGAAATATCTTTTCCTTTCAATACATGGCTTATTTTTAATTAGATTGGCAAGACTTCAATTATCTTAAGTAACTAAATAATTATGTATTAATTTAGAGACCCTATATCGAGGCTTAGTGCTAGTTGCACTCATTTTGACAAATTTTAGGCAGAAAATTTCTCAGGGGAGTCCTGCTTTCTGTCTTTCAAAAAGCTTTTATAATCATTTAGTCCAAAATGGTGATGTAGGCCGAAGTTTGAATCCCTGGCATATTGCTATAATGCTGCATTGGCTTAATCCTTCATTTTCTTGTCAGTTAAGGACTTATCTTTATTCACAGATTCACTTATCTGTTATTCTTAGAGTATTTTAATGCTAGTAGTTAAAACCCCTTTGTTTATGGCAATAAGGCACCATTCAGTTTGTGAACTTTATAAAACCAACCTCTGCCAATTTTGCTGTTTGAGAATTGCTGTAAAGAAGTGTTCCCACAGTAATTACTTATTCCAGAGATGTTCACTAAAGAATGAAGTAAGGGGAAAGTGTATAAAACAATTGTGCACCAAGGCAAGTTTTACCCAGCACCTTCCCAGCAACTACAGGGCATTTAAAAAAAAAAAAAAAAACCAAAAAAAACTCCTTGCAAAACAGTACACAGAAATCTGTTGTCTTTAATGCAGTTGCATATAGTGACTTTACAAATATTGGCAATTACTTAAGGTATTCACATTTAAATTTGATCTGGCCAAAAGGTTGGGAAAAAGTGAGGGAGGAGGAGCAGGGGGGTTGGCAACAGCTTTTCAACGTGGGGCTCAGCTGCCCATCATTACTCACTTTCAATGGTTTGGGTCATGGGTAGTGTCACTCATTTTAATACACGCTTAGTGACAGTGGAGTACGAATGGCAAGACTGAGATAAAGAAATATGTGATAAACAGAAATCTTCACAAAATCTTTCCAGTTGGGTATTTCTTATGGAACATGAGCTGTTATTTTTAAAAGTTTTTTAAATTTGAAAATGTATTTTAAATTAAATGTGGGGTAGGAAAGAAGAGAGTGTACTATTAATATTCAGTGGCAATTGTGGAAAACTGCCATGAGTTTGCACTTGGACCATTTCATTTCAGCAGTACTGGTAGAACGTGCTTAGACCAGCAAAACGTTGTTGAAAGCTTTGTGAAAACTTTAATGAGGCCGGGAGTTTACCCATGGCAACTGCCCCAGTCACTTGAAGCATCACTTCTGAGCAACAACTAGCAAACCTGGAAGCTTCTAATTTTGTGCTACCTCAGCACACTTGATCAACAAAAAGCATAAAGCAATATTTAACTTCAAAAATGGAGTAATTTCTGCCTTAGAGATGCTCAGTGGAAATGCATCATCTTTAGTGTAACATAGAAAAGAAAGAAAGAAAAGAAAACAAGTCTCTTAAGTTCTATTCACATCTGATTTTTAGTATTAATAAAGTAAGAGGTAGATGTGTTCTACTTCTCAGACTTCAAGGGACAAATTTCTTCACAAGAAAGAAGGAGCTTGTCTTACAGATTCTGAGGTGGTTTAATACTCTTTCTTTTAGCTAGATGAAGAAGAAAATAAAAAAAGGAAAAGTGTGACCCTTCTAGTGTCTTTGTTCATCTGAAGAAGTCGATGAAGATTTCTCCTGATAAACTCTAATACTATTAGGTGCTTCTTTTTGTTCATTATGGCTGCTTCAGGAATAGAACTAGAATAATTGACTAAGACAAAAAAAAATTGCTTTGTAATTAGTCAAATATTATCCTGAAGCCTTGCAAAAAAGGATTCAAAGTTCCCTTTTCAACAGTAATTTCCCTCAGGGAAAAGCTTTCAATACCATTTTACAAAGACAAACCTTAATAGTTGTCTTGTACTTTTCAAAATATTTCAGAACTGGGTTAGTAACTGGACTTTAACCTAGTAAACTGGGTTCTCTCATTATTTGTTTTAACCAAGGATGAGCCATTATTCTGTCATTCACTTTTTTGCCTACAGCTTGATGGCGGAGGAGGACCTGGTGCTACATTTTCTGCAAGATGGGAATGGTTAGCAGTAGGATCACATTTTAAAACTGATTCCTTCTACCTGACTATCTGGTATGCTGCTTGAGACTAAATTAGTGTCTTTTTTGAGAGTGCCTGGTTTTGAGAGCTATTATATATCTGTCCTACCAGACAGACAGACATTCTGTCTTTGTTGTGAACCACAGTGATTTCTAACCAACAGATTTCTAACCAACATTACTGAGAAAATGTATGGTTGCTGGTTCCAAGTGACCTGTATACCAAACCCTGAGCCCTGTGCTCATCTTCCTGGTGAACTCTGACTCCAACTCTGCATTCCTCTTGTGTTATTTAAAAATGACATTTGCCTGCCAGAAGGACAGCATAAGCAATAGCTGTAAAATCTTGCCTGAGGATGGAAATGCTCCTGAAGAGTTTCACAATTGGGTTACGTTTTCTCTTGCTAGGGAAATATTTTGCATAGCATGTGCTTGAAAACAGGGCCTGTCTGTTTCCATTACCCTTGCCTTTTAAGAATTATATTTAACTGTTTTTGTAAAGCTTGGGTTCATGAACTAGGGGTTCATAGAACTATGCTATTTTAATTATTGGATGTCTCAATATGTATATTGCTTCACAAGTTTTAATCCCTGGTTTATTTTGGAAGGCAATAACATACACTTGTTTTACATTACATAACACCAGTACAGAGTAAAAGCAGGTGCTCTTGTGCATATGCAGCCATCCCATTTTGCAGTTTTTTCTATGCCATTCCTTCCATGGAATACTACGTTAAATGCTATTCTAGTAATGAGAATGTAGATTGTAAACTATAATCTCCTCAGCCATGTCATGCTTCAGATTCCATTAAATGATCCCCATCTTATCTTTTAAATTATCAGCATAGCAAATACTTAACTCTAAACTTCTTGATAATTCAGTTGTCGTAAGCAATCATTTATAAATTGATTCTTCTTCAGACTGCTGCCAGTCTGTGTAGCAGGGAATTCATCTGGGTCCTGCTATTAAGCTCTATGTAGTCCAAATGATAGGACAGGAGACAACCTGAGCAGAACTTGATAAGTTAATGCACTTGATAAGTGCATCTTTCCTCACTGTATCAAAGGTGGGTTTTATTCCTTTATTGAATGATTGGTCAGCAGAAACAAACTGCCCATTAATGAAATTTGCTTTTGACAAGGTAAGTGGTGCATGTCCTGAGAACTTGTATCGATTGTCAGTTAGATCACCCAAAAATTTGCATCACCCAAATGAACAGTAGTTGAACTCAGGTGTTGATGCTAGAGAGTGGGAAGAAGCTCACTAATGGCTTTCTGCAGTGCAGTCATAGAGTAGCTCTGTGCAAGGGCAGCCATCAGGCCTCAGAACTTGGCTAAGAAGATCTGCAGCTTGGAATTCTTTCCTTACAGAACGCTTTTCAGCAAGTTGCAGAATCTAGCTATGAATGAAACCCACCTGCCTGAGACTGTAAGGTGCACATTGTCTTAGAATTATAGTATCTGTTCCCTCAGATAGAATGGGCAAATCTGGCGCTGGAAGTAGATAATATTTTTCTTTCTCCACTGTGGATCTCAAAATCTGAAATCTGTTGAGACATTGAACCAGTTTTGAGAGTCTAAGCAGGATCATCAGATGTGTCCAATTTGTTTCTCATAACTCCTGACTGATAAGTGGCTTCTAAAAGATCTAATAGACTGAAGCAAACCATTGAAAAACCACCTGGTGATCTTAAAACTCATAATAAAAAATAATTTTGGAGATATGGTCTCAGTGACTTTCAGCAGAAAAGTGTAGATCTTGAGAGGATGTTAGTGATGCTTTGAAAAGCCCTTTAAACACATAAGCGTTAAACTCATAAATATGCTTTCCTATGCCTTAAATATGCTTTTCCTGGCACCACTGCATCTTATGAATTGCAAGCAGCTACAAGTATTATATCCCTGATGAGAGCATATAAAGAGTGTTCTTATTCCATGTCTTTTATATAAGCAAAGTACAGACATACTTTGGGGTCAGAGATGTCCATGACTAGATCTTTTTCCTGCATGCAAATATGAGAAACAGAAAATATGCAAATATGCAAATAGGAGATTTTCCTGTTTGGCTGCCTTTGTCAGACCTCACTATACCTTACAAACGGAACTACATCAGTTCAGATGCAGATAATGTCTTTGTCCAATGCTTTACAGTGTGTAACTTCAAATTAACATCATGAAATGCAGACACATTTATAATGAAAACAGCATCTTCAGCACTTGCTCTGAGATGAAGCAATTGTATAGAAGGCTTTTAAAATATTAATTTGATATTTTAAATTTACTACAGTTTGTATTTCTTCAATTTTTATGACAAAACCCATGTTTCTCATTGATGTAATGCAGCTCCTTTTTTTGTCAGTAGTTTCTTGAAAAAAGCTACTCTAACTTTCTGTTCTCTTGCAATACATATAACCTTTAAATATCTGGATTTATTTTAAGCAGTTTTAGAGGCATATTGCTCTCCTGTCTTAAAGGATGTGAGATTTGTCAGATATTATTTGCACAGTTCAGCCTGAACAACTGTAGAGCTTGAATGTTTCCCTGCTCAAACTTTTCCTTCAGGTGTACTCTCTATGTGGATTTGTTAACACCTACTTAAACATATTAGATATATGCAGGACAATATCTAGCCAATTAGTAAGATTATTCTTCTGAATAGAAGACAAAATGGTAGCTAGATTGTGCAGATTTCCCAAACTAGCAAAATTGCTCTGTGAAAAATATGGATATTTTAACATATTATATTCTGGAAACATGCTATATTTTTGTTTCTTTAAACAGAATAATTTTATAAAATTTTTAGTTTGGGTCCAAGTTGAATTTGCTACATTGTATGTAAGAAAAAAGCCCAGACCAAATAAGCCAAACCAAAGGCCTGTAAGCCCTGTCCTATTTCTGATCTGGGTAAATATACAAAAAGTAGTATGTAACATACTCTGCTAGGAAAGGCTTGTGGCTGAAGATCCCCCTGTGGTGAAGACGGGAGAACCTATAAACGTGGTCCCTCTAGATGAGTGATTTAAGATAAGATTAGCCTTGTGAAGGCAGGGTCATAGAACATCAATTAAAGCTGAGGTAATTTGGAGCTGGGGGATATGTTCATTAACAAAGGCCAAGGTGTACAGCTTTCATTACATTCAGTGAAGACACAGAACACTTCTTTTCTGTTTAACAAACTTTCCAACCAGTACTGAGACTGTGGCACAGCTCTACTCTCCTGAAAAATCTGTAAACCTCTTTACTACGTCAATGGAATGCTCACACATTTGGGAAAATTTCTTCTGGTGTGAAGAACAGAAGCAGATGGGACAAGAGATGGGAATCACGTAAGCTTTGGTATAATGTCTATTCACAAGGAGACTGAGTTAGTTTGCTTTTATTATTCATGGCACTGACTGTTTTCTGAGTAATTTGCTATACAGATATTATTTCGTTGTTACAGAATATGGGGTAAAATTTCCTTTGTCAAAACATGAATATGCCCAATGTCTAGTATTTGCTAGGCAGTCATAAAGTGTGTGTCAGCCTGTCTGCTCTACACAGTCAGCAGGAACTCAAGTGCCTGTTCTCTAACATGAACATTCCATTTTATACTGTAAAATTTGTACTTAAAGTTTTCCCAACTTCACCAGACCAGCATAAAATCTAATCTGTTACAAAACAATATTTTCTTAACCATTCTTCTATTAAAAGAATGAGTTTGTCCAGTCTTTGTCAAACTTTGAGAAAGTAGAATTGTATCTCCACTGACAAGGAAAAAAAAAGAAAGAAAAGACATTTTTAAAAAAAGCGCCAAATGAGAAGATAGTTTAAATGATTTGTATTTTTACACTTGGATGATTTTGAAGGTATTGGATCCCTGCCAGTGAAAAGGCATCTATTTTTTTTCAGCACACTATTATGTTCACAACATGTTTATGTGAACAAAAAACAATAATAATAATATTTCCGTGATTATTAACTGTGTTTGGCTTAATACTGGGTTGCACTCATGGCTAAGATGTCCTTTGTACCTAATGGAATGATGAATTAGTCTTTTTGTGGGCTGATCATGAGTTATTGCTTTGTGGTTTTGGTGTATTTTTTTCTTCAGCTGCTGGTTTTGGTAATAACGCTCCTGCTGTCCTGTAACATTCTGGTAGCAGTTACAAACCTCAGACATGGAGGTTTAAACTCCATGCTAGTAAAGACCATATCAATTTCAGCTAGAAACCCTTTTTAAGTTTATATGATTCCTTAATCTCTGGGGAGCTTGCAAGAATTCTAATGAATGGTGCTCAGCTCTGCTCTGGTTAGGCGGCAAAGTTGCAGCAATATGGACTCAAATATGGAGCAGAAAAGGAATCCAAGCCCCTCTTTGACCACCTGTAAACTTTTCATGGGGGAATGTTTACTTTGGCAGTGCCATATGATGACTAACCTGGTGACAGTGCAGGCAGCTCAGAGTTTTTACCTCTACCCTGGAGCCTCTCTCTGCAAGGCAAAGACAGCCTGGCTGTTGTGTCTGTCCAGCAGGCTCAATAAAGACCAAGCTTCTGAACATCCATTCTTGAATGGAAAAGAAGTCAACAGATACTACTGAAACTGGGCTATGCAGCTTAAATTAATTTATTGCCAACCAACTCTGCGTTTCTTTCATATAATCATGCAAACTTTGCCTAAATGTGTTGGAATGTAATTGTACCAACAACCTACTCCAATCATGCTGAAGAACACGTTTTTTGGTATTTTTCTTTTTTTCCTGAATTTGCTCAATTGAAAAATGATCTGAATTTGAAATATAACAGTTTAGAACTTAAGTCTAAAAGCTTCAAAACTTTTTTCCTACTCTTCTCTGCTTCCTTTTCTGCCTCCTCTCTTTTCTCATCCGGCTTCAGAGACTGTAGACTTAGGCAGTTTTCAACTGTCAAAGTTAACAATAGATATTTGTGTTTTGTGAATAAAAAACCACATTCTTCAGAGTTAGAAAATTATGGTGAACTAAAATCGAAAGACAACTGTATGTAAAAATGTGGTTTAGTATGTATTTTTTTCTCTTAATTTTAAGTTATTCTCTTTGGTCTATTTATACTGGAGGAATATAGGCTGTTGTGGTCATAGTGTCAATAAGATAAAGCAGTGATTATAAAGAGCTGTTCAGTTCTTCATTTTATTGTTATTTATAAGTTGTGCTTTTTTCACTTCTCCATTTCTAAAAGTCTTAGAAGTTCAGCACTGCAAGGTGAAATATAAAGATAATAAGAAAATGTAAAAGCTACCAGGTCAAAATCGCTAATTTAAAAAGGAATAAATACAAACACTTTTCTTGGATTACTCTGGGATGCTGAAAGCGCATCACTGAATTTTGTAGGAATTGGCAGGTTAGGAAGAATGCTGTAAACTTTTGATGATTACAGCAGTTGTGATAAAATATTAAACATTTGTGAAGAAAGTAATTCATAGGTTACAGACATAAGCTTACATGGAGAAGACAAGTTAAATAAAACCTTACAGAGCTTAAGAATGGAAAACATGAAGAATTGGTCAGGTAAACAGTGATGTTTCCTCATCCTTTCCATACTCCTTCATTCTTTATGGATCAAGCAGTTGACTGTCCTTAGCCAGAGGTTATAACTCTATCTTTGTGTTAATAGGCTGTGATTTACCTTCTTGCATGTATTTTCAGTCTTTTTTTAACATTTACACTTAATGAAGTCTTCTGTGTTCTGTGGCAATGAGTTTAAGGATCTAGATATAACCTGTGTGGAAATGTACTTGTATGTTTTAAAGCTGCTGCCTGATAATTGCATTTGAGGCTCCCTAATGGCAAAGAGGGAATAATCTTTACCACATTCTCTATCCTGCTAATAATTTCATAGCTTTCTAATTTATTTTGTGTTCTTGCACCATAGGTCATCCTCTTTGCTTTTCTTTTGTAGATTTCTGGTACATCTTTTCTTGGCAAAGTTACCAGAATTGTGCCTGGACTTTATCATGTCTTTTGTTCCTTATTCTTTTTCTGTTAAGTTTCTAATACTCTATTTGTTTTTTTGCCTCCCCCTGAGCATGTGTTTGTATTCTTATAGGTATAAAGACAATAACTGTCCTGAGATATAATAGTCAATTAAGATTGCATAATTGTATATGTGTGTATTTAATTAAGTACACAGGGTATGTATACACTTACATACATACATACATATTATATATACAGATGCACACACACATATATATATACATATGTACACACACACACATATATATACACACACACACACACACACATATATATATATACAGACATATATACATAAACATGTATATGTGCTATGCCATGACCTGATTTAAAGTCTGATTGAAGGAGTAACTCTTTGGTCTCCTGACGCATTGTGCCTCTACCAGAAGGGTCTCTTGGTTTCCACTGCACTGAAATAAAAAACATAGTTTGTAAGACTACGTGAACAATACAGGTGGTCTGTGCCATGTGTTTAAAAAGTAATCATCAGGGTTCCTTGGTAGGAGTGCAGGTTAAGTACTTGAAGGATAGTTGTCACTGCAGAAGTAATTTTGTTTGTTTTCTTGTGAATGTTTTTGTTTGCTCCATCTACAGCAATGTGACAGACAACTGCTCTCAGCACACTGCCCTTGGTGTGTATCTTGCAGGTCTAGTGAACATCAGAACATCAGAAATACTTAAATTTTTTTATCTACTTCTCTTTGGTGATGGGTGCATTAGGGCCAGCACCTTTGGGCAGCAGAGTCTGAGAAAGCCCCTCGTGGTGGCCTGGTCATGGCTAACCCACAACACATGGTGGTTTAATCATCCCTGCTGGCACAGTGCTCTCCTATCTCTCACTGTACCCAGGCAAAAACGGGAGAAAACTGAGTCACACTTTCCTTTAATGAGAAGACTGGCAAATCCAGTCTGCATTAAAACATGGCAAAGTTTCCATAAAATTATACTCTGTGGAAACCTAAGGTAAATGAGAAAATTTTATTTCAAAATATTACCCATCAGGACCTGACTAGTTTTAAGCTTTTCCAGGAAGTCAAACATACTAATTTTTTATAAATATACTGTCTGCACGTGACTGTATTGCTGTCACACCTGTCAAAGTATGCTACCTTTTTTTCCTAATCCAGGTATAGTTGGAATGTGTTAGACTGTTAAGAGTAGTCTAGGTGAATATGCTCTGTTTTGATGTGTTTAGAGGGCAAATGCTCCCTGAGAGAAGGCAGCAGCCAAAGGAAAAGAGAAAACAGTGCAGTTGTGAGGCTGGAAATCTGCTAAGAGCCATCCTCCCCACCAAACCCAGCGTGTCTCAGCCACATGCCTCATCATGCAGCCCCTAAAATGGCCATTTCTGATCCCAGGTGCAATTCTCATGGCCTGTAAAATATTAGGCACTTGTGCTTTGTCTTCTAGTTCCTTGACCTTGTTGTGTGATTTATGGCCTAACAAACTAATTTTTGTTTTCAGACAATGTTGATTTTACCCACCATAGGCTTTTTACTTGCCTCAATCCCAGCTCATAATAATAAGAGAGCCAAACTGCAGTCCACACCTGTGCCAAAATCTCTAAAGTTCCCAAGCCTTACTGGACAATTCTTCCTATATTTATTTGTATATTTATTTATATACTTGATTGATTGTTTATTTATTTATTTATTTGGTTGTTTGGTTATTTATTTATTTTTAACCACGATGAGATTGCTTTATGGTCTGGGGAAATGGCAAGCACATGTGATTTGCTCTTTTTTCTTTTGTATTAGTGCCTTTTTTTTGCACCGTAGCCCGATTAGAATGTAGTGTGGCTGTTGTTTAAGTGAAGTGCCTACAAGTTTAATGCAAATGTAGCACACTTCAGAGTTGTGTACACAGTCCTTTCAAACTGGTTGGATTTGTGGGATGTTTTGATTTTTTTTCATTTGGAGTTTTTTGTGGGTGTTTGGGGAGTATTGTGGGGTTTGGGGCTTTTGTTTTTATGTTTAGGGGTTTTTTTTGTTCCTTTTGTTGTTGTTTTCTTACATGCCAAAGCACAGCTGATGATGAGGGTGTTCCAGAGCAGAAAGAGAAAGGGGTCTCTGTGCTACTCAGGACCTAGGAGAGAACTGTCTCCCGTTCAGTCTGACATGGAGGCATAAATGAGACCGAAAAATATCCTTTATCCTCTGAGTATCCTTTTGCTTTCTGCCCGTTTCCCTGGGTTGCTTATTTCCCTACGTCTTCCAGAAGATTCTTGTTCCTGGGGGACGCCGGGGCTTCCCGAGGCGCTGGCCGCTAGAGGATGCTCCTGGTACGGCGTTGGAGAGCAGCGTGCCCGGGGCGGGCATCCTCCTCCTTCCCGGCACAGATTCCAGCCCGGCTCCTCGGAGAGGACATCGCCTATCAGGCCTTCCCCGCACAGCCTGGGCCTTACAAACCGCAGCTTGGAGCTGCCGAGAGCCGGGATAGTTCCACTGTCCAAATGGGAGAGGAAATCCATCCAATTCACAGGCAAAACTGCAAAATGATCATGACAATCAGAGAACCACATTGTAGGGATTTGAGTATTTTTCTTCTGATTAAGTCCTTGGGCTAATTTAGGTGACATTATTAATGGCATGCTTGATATGTGCTCCACAGTATCAAATTCCTGTTGTGGATGGTCACACCCTGGATGTGATTCAGATGTTCAACTAGTTTTCATTTTTTGTCCAATCGTTTCAAGTGATCCAAACCTCATTGCTTAAATGAGCCCTGAGGCTTATTCTTCAATAAATATAATGGAAAATCCGTTCTTAATTAAAAGAAAAAAAAAAGACAATTTAGAATGTGTAGTTTTTCAAGAAAGGCACACACATCAAATTAATTCCGTATTTTAAATAAAACACAACAAATATCCTCCCCCCCCCGAAGAAAAAAAACCAACCAAACAAATAAGAAACTAACAAAATCAACATTGCCTTAAGTAAAAACAAAGCATGAAGTTAAAAAATTATATATGGAAATGTCCCTCTAGTCCTCTATTGCCCTTACAAAATTCTGCTGTAGCATAAACAAATTCTCTGTCACATAAAGCACAGGATTGTATATGGCTGTACCATGAAAAAAATGCAGAAAGAGTATTTTTAAGGTAGCAAAGTGGAGTACTCAAAAGTTCAAAAAATGGCAGATTTGGGGTTATTAAAATGGCTCGTATTTTCATGTGCATTAAAGCATGGTCTTTAACTATGTAATTATCTACTGCCTCTTTCTCTCTCCCCATGTCCTCACCTCCTGTGGGATTTCTGCCTTATCTGGACCACAAGTTAGACCTGCTCAGGGACACCTAGCCTTGTGAAGTGGAAAAGACTGTTCATTACTTGCAGTGGGATGGTGTGTAGTATATAAATCAAAGATTACAGGAAAAGAAATATATAGGTGAGAAGTTAGATAAGACTCTGAAAAATAGGGCTGTAGTCTTGTCCCTGCCACTGATGTTTAGCAAAGTCAGTAAATTTTTCATATCATGTGTGTATTCCCCAGCTTCTGCGTGCTGACTGTGAGATCCTACACTCTGATTAATCTGAAGCTTGAACGCCCACATCTACTCCTGAAGTCACTAGAGAGTTGTTTTGAGTCTACAGAATGATGAGTAGTGCTATCTGCTCTTGCAGCTCGTGTGCCAGATGTCTCAGATTTGGTGTACCTGTGTCTCTCTGACTGTAATCTCCCTGCACATCTTTTCTCCTTGTCATCGGTAGAAGATGGATGCTGACTTTTTCCAGGCTGCAGTAAAAATAATATGTCTGAATCACTTGTATCCTCTGGTGTTGAGCACTAAACAAATGCCAGGGCAAAGTAAATAAATTTGTCTTCAGAGCAGGTTTTGAACCACATATAGGAAATAATGGCTGCTACAAAGGATTACAACATGAGTAATGGAACAAAACTAAGTAGTGAACTGCTCTTAAAATGAATATTGTCTATCTTGTGCATTAAATAAAGCAACAGTAGTGCTGTGTATTAAAGACTATCATAAACTATTTATAAATCATGCCCAGATAAGCATTTATGCTGAGTTTAAATTGCACTTTACTTCTGCAATTTCCGAACATGTATGTAGTGAATTCTCTATCTGGACTGATATTGTTTAAAGTTGTGTGTATAGTTAATAAAAAGGAAACAACCCAAGTACCCTCACTAACAGCAGACTAGTGTTTTCTAGTAAGGTAAGCTGTGCAGCTTCAGGTAAGATTCTAAAATATGGCTTAATTACAGTTTTTCCTCTTCTATTTACTTCCTTGAGTAAATTGTATAAAAGTGGCATCCATGTCCGGCTACAGGGATGAAGGAACTTAGCTGGTTTTAGAGCAAAAACTCTTGCAGGAATAGTTCTGTTTTCTCAGGCTGAAAAACCTGTCATTATTCTTAACATGACCTTTCTATAGAAGAAGAATAGAGTTCCTGTATTCCTGTCCCTTGTTTCTGCATTTCACTACCTGTAAACAAAACAAATGCTAATTTTAAAGGGTGATCTGGACCTTGCATTACAGCTGCTTGTCTTTTGCTATAAAAATAAACTGGCATATATCTGCAATCTAAATAGAAATAAATAAACGTTAGGAGACAGAATGACCAAGAACTTATGAACGTATCTTCTCAAGTGATTTAGGAACCATACTCTAATTCACTGCTCAAATTGTGTTTACAAAGATGTTTAGCTCCCAATTCGCTCCCCCTTGTCAAGAAACCTTCCCAAGAGGTGTAAAAGAATGGTGGTGGCTGTGGAACTTACTAAAGTATTATTATTTAAAGTAATATTTCAACAAATTGCAGATTCATTTCTTGAACTTCATCTTGGAATTAGAAAAAAATCCTGGAGGCTTTTGAAATTTCATGTCACAGAGGAAAAAAAATAAGGAGGTTGCAGAGCAGAATAGTTTTCTTACATCAGGTTAGAAAATTTCCACCAGTGCCTAACACTTTGAAAGCTACTAAGATCGAAGTTACTTTTATTACTTTCCTGGTTTTCTGATGATAGCATTTTGTTACGCTATTGAGTGAGTTACACTATGTCTCACTGGTCTTTCATGTCATGGTCTTGGAGCTGTGAAAGGTATTGGGGCAGGAGGGGAGCATGGGATCAAGCACACATAGTCAGCACTGCCTCGTACTTCCTCGTAAGGTGTTAGTGCTGGTGTTTTACAAATGTGTTGTTTGGGGAGCTCGGTCAAAGTGATTTCAAGCTTTCACCTCTGGCAGAGGTGAGCGACTGCTCGGGGGTGGAAACCTGGCTGGGGGACCACAGCGTCAGCTCATCCCAGTGGTGTCTGCTGATAGGCAGTGGTGACAGTAGGAGCCCTGTTTCCCCATTTTTTCCTTGGTTAATTCCAGGGAAAACTCGTTGTTCAGAAAGATCCTGTTGGTAATTTATGATGTCACGTGCAACCAAATATGCACTTTGGCCATTTTTCATGCGTTTTGCTAATGACAGGTCACATGGTTTCACTGGAAGGTTTTAAAGATTAAAGTCATCAGAAAAGGCAGCCCTGGTGACTGATATTCTCTGACCCCATGACCTACCAAAGGCCATAGTGCCACACTAAACAAAGCTGTCTCAAGCTCATCACTTCTGTTGGGCAGATTTTAAAAAGATGATCAGGCTTGAACTTAAAGACTTTCAGGATTTATCTGGCATGTCCTTAAACAGGCAGTTTTAATTGAAATTTATTCTTTGTGTTAAAAATGTCATTCCTCTAATAGGAATTTGTCCAATTTGCTCTTGCAACAAATTATTTTCTCTAAGTAGTCTTTTCCCAACTACATACCAGAAGGTACTCATTGACTGGATTAAATTTATTTTTTTAGTATACACATCTCTGTATTATACAGAGAATGTGATCTGCTAGCAAGCCTCCTCTTTTTATGATATCAGGGAGCCCTCCTTGTGAAGTACAAATATCAAAAAAATAGGTGGGCTTCTCCCATCCTTGCAGGTAAAGACCAGTCCCGAAGGCTGCAATTCAGCATGGCAATGTCTGTGCCTTCTTTCTGTAAAAAAGGCATTGGATCAGCATTCCTCAGCTCAGTCCTCAAGAAACAAGAATAATAGAATCTTTTTGATTTTCATTCTGTGTTGCCTGATGTCTTAGCAAAATGTGAAATGCTGGGATAGCATCACAAGTCACCAGCAATGTGGGTACATCAGCTGCCACAAAGAGCAGACTCAGCTCTGCTTGTAAGGTCCAGGAATCCCAGCAATTATGTCATGCTGGATGGACAGGATTACAGCAAAGGAAACATTCAAATTTTCATGCGTCCCTTTGAGTTGTCTTAAATCTGGCCACAACACAAGCGGTGAGCAACTCCTGTTTTCACTTAGCTGTGGGCTGCTTTGAGTGCTGGGAGCAAGGGGACACAAAAGTCACCAACTGCTTTCTGCATGTGGCCCACACTCAGAAACCTTTTTTTTTTTAAATTATATTTTTATTTACTACCTTAGCCAACTTAACTCTCAGATATCTGTATTTACTGTACAGCTGTTTTCCAGTAGGAGCCCACTGCATTGTGGCTCTTTATACAATATACAATATATATTGAGCCCTGAAGATTGCACTTCTTGTCACTCTAGCTTTTTAATTTACTGTGTTTCTTGCTGCTGGCACCTTTGAAGCTCGGTGCAGCCCTGCAGGGTTGTCTCAGTCTCCTGTTTCCTATCTCCTTTGAGCTATTGCATTACAATCATCTGTCAAAGATGAAGGGGAGTCAAGGAAATGGAGCACCTCAAGTGGCTGACACTGCCGAGCAGATATCCTTCTATTTTTGCTGAGTGTTTACATACCTCTAGAGTACAGATGTGTCTGAGCTGGATTAGATGCACAGAAATTTTGTAACACCTTTTTCGTCTTGGAATAACAGCAGTTCTAATTGCATATGAAAATGATACAATTCTAACAACTACTATGACCTGTACATACAATTCCTGTACAATTCCTTCCATGGTTGCTGTCATGATGTTGCCTTATGCCAGGCATAACTGTCTGTGCACAGTGGCTGTACTTATTTAATGTAGTTAAAAAAATTTTTACACCTCTTGCAGATTAGGTAAGGAATCAGTCTGAGAAGAAGTCTGTACATACTGTTTACATTCCATTTGCATCCCAAAACAGCATTAGGAATGAGGAGGTAGGGAAAAGAAACCACCACAGGGTGGTCCTCCCAGTGGTAGCGACTGGCACTGAATCAACTCTGTAGGATCTGTGATAAGTATTTGGCAGAAGTTTAGCTAGTAAAAGTGATGATTGCAGCTTATGGGAAATATGCTTTGGAATACCACAGAATACACTTTATGGTAGTAACAGCACTGAAAGTTTAGCTACTGCAAGTATCCTAGGGCCTAAATTACTATACACCTTTCAAGTATGACTCTCCTTTTCCTCATCATTTTGTAGACGTGGGTTTATTAAATTAGATTGAAGAAGACTATATAACTATATATTTTTCTTATTCTAAAACAAACCACAAATTTCCTGGTCATGTCTTAAAAATTTTGAAGTGGCCAAATTTTTGTTGACTCCCTGGTTCTAAACCCAGTATTTTATTGAAATCCCCAGTTAAGTCAATTTCTTCCATGATTCATTTCACTTGGCAACAGAAATGTAAGCTCTGGCCTCTGGCCCTAATGAAATCCTTTAAATGCAGTCTACATAGCAAAAGATTAAGGGGGCAAGACACAGTTTAATTTCCCAATAACACTTTACGGTGGGCTTTGTAAATGTACTTGCATCTGGAGTTTTCTAACACCCCTCCCTCTGAAACTGTAGTCAATTTGCAGCTGAGAAGTTGCTGTATTCAAATTGCTTACATGAGAGGGGTTGGAGGGCAGTGCAACACAGGACCTTCCTGCTAAATTGCTGACCCAAACTGGGCCTTAGTCAATCTCGGACAAAGTTGTCAACATCCAGTGACCTATAGGAAATGAGTTGGGAGCTTCAGTCCAGCTCCCAGAGAGGTGTGCACATCACAGGAGCAATCAGATGGCACTAATTGGCACCCCGTGCAGCAGCTTCAGCACAGAGCCAAAGGTCTGCAGGGGAACCGAGACTGAAGTGCTCTCTCAGCCTTAAAGATGATTCCTCTGGGGTGGAGTATAGGGCACATTTGTAATGTCATAGGTGGAATTTTGCTGTGCCTCTTGCAGTGCTAAACTGAAGCTGTGGCTTGGGAACTGCACTTTCCAGGGTTTTCATAGGGCATTTTGAAAGCCATAGGCCTTTCTAAGCCCTGAAATCACTTCACCTTTCCTTCAGATATCAACATGAAGAGAACATTCACTAAGGATTAACCTGATAGTCTGAGATGTCAGGTGACACCTCAGTCAAGTTGAGGGATTGTACTGGAAAAGGGAAAGAGAGGGAGCATGTATTCCTTAAAGACAAAACTTTCTAATGTCCACCCCTAACATGCACAAGTACTTTTGCTCTGCCAATTTTTTTCACCTATGGGGCTCAGAAAGGTTACAAATTAGTGCTGCTTAAATATTAAAAATATATTGTTTCCTGAGTAGCATTGTGAAGTTCTGTTCATTATAGAAGCATAGTAACACATGGTCTTTCTACGCTTGAAATTGTACACAGACCATAATAATTTCAGAAAATTTATTATGAGTATTTTCTTTGCAGTAGGCTTGCATTTAAGAAGTTTGTTTCTTATTTTGTTGTTCTATTTGCATAGTTTCAGTCATTCAGGCAAGGTGGAAATAATGTCATGAACTTGAAGCCATCAGCCCATTCAACATGAATGGGGTCAGTGAAGAAGCACTAAATTAAGAAATGACTGGTGTACCTACCTAGTATTTTAAGCCAGGTAGTTAGAGGTGATAAAATATATTGTCCAAATTGGAATTTGAGCTTATTTTCTCTTGAACATACGAATGAATAAGGAGCGGCAATGACAAATATTTGTTTGACTGTAGATGTCTGCTAAGAAGAAAAAATATGTTTGTGTGATGGAAGTTAGTTTATTTCACAAAATTTTGGTGTATTTGGAGAGCAGTTTTTGTCCACCTATGTATTGTGTCTACTGATAAAGGTGAAAGGAAGGCCTGCATAGAGCAGGTATGCTTCCAGAAATCAGAGTGTACATTTTTTCTTCATAGCTTTGCATTATTGGAGTCACCAGTGACCTGCTGCAATTTTTTTCCTGCTCTATCAGATAACAAAAGAGGCCAGGATTACAGTCATAACTGAAATTATGGAGTTCTGAAAGTAACACCCTTTCCCAGTCAGACAGCAGCACCCTTTCACTACCTCCATGCTCTCTTACTGGGTGATGTCGTGCACATTCATCTGACAGACAAAATTTGGAACAGCACAGAAAGTAAGGCAATACTTGCATCCCTGAGTTTGGGATCATCAGCTGCTATAAAAGATCAGGGAGTCTGGGGACAGACACTGTTCTCAAAATTGCTACAACACAATGCAAAAAATCATCCTGAAAAATGTCCTATTCTTGTGTTTTAATGGTCTGCACTGAAACACAGTGGTGCTCTAAGTGTCTAAAGCATTACCACTTGCACATTCCCACCTGTTGTTTCTGTTTCCGGAAATAGTATCCCTGGCTGCAGTCTGGACATTGCCCCGGGTGGTGTCTGACTCTTAACCCAAATCAAATAGTAATTGTTCAGACACTGTCTGGCTCTCATGCAGTGGACAGGGAAGGTACAGCAGCCCTCTAGTTACCTCTTAGGAAGCCAAAGCAAGGATTTCCCTCAGGGAATCTTCAGCCTGTTTTGCTAATAGGGCCTTGGGGTAAGGTTTTAGGGTCTCAGTCCCCCTTGCCCTCCTGCTGCAGTAGGGTCCAGCACGTCGATAAGCAGACTGCAGACTGTGAAAAGCTGGGGTGTAGGAATGGAACTGAGAAAAGGACAAAATGAGGTGTTTCTTTTTGCTTTTGCTGCCAGTAACTTGTTAATGTAAACCTGGGAGTGGCCAGACTGCACTACGAACTGGAAATGGTTTGCCAGTGTCTGAGATAGTGTTGCTTCTGTAAGTCTTAAGACCACTGAGAGGATGAAGTTATTGCAGGGTATCTCAGATCCCTGGCTACAGGAACAAAAACTCCAGCAGGTTGCTCCGAGGTTGCCAGCAGAATGGCTGCAGGTCCCAGCTGCACACTTCCCTCGACTCCTTCTCCAGCAGCATTCCTGAAAGTTGATATTGTACCTTGCTCACAGGCTGCCCCTGGAGTCCCCCATCCCATCAGTCTCTCTAGGCATGGGGCATGGATTCAGCCTGGCTTGCAGAATCAGGAACTCTCCTCCCAAGGTATGAAAACAAAGCTGAGAATTCCTTGAAAACTGCTGGCTCAATCCCAGTAACCCTGTCCACCTTGTGACACTGTAAGAGGTGACACTCTCCGTTCCTACAAAATCTGAGAGCTTCTACCTCAAACACAAAGAAAAGACTGAAAATATGGCAGAGTTCTTGAAGGTGTATGCACACAGCAGCAAGCACTCTAGGCAGCATGGACTGCCCTTGACCCAACCAAAAGGTATCTCTGCCTTTCAAGGGCAGGATGTGGTATGGGGTTTGTGCCTGAGACCCCCATTTATTTGTTACTGACTTGAACCTATTAATTTGGCCTCATAGCTTGAAGTTGCACTGTTGTCATCTTTGGACTCAATAGAAATAATGACATTTATATCATGGACCGGAGCAACAACCAGTGTCTTTCATGAAAGGGGCAGAGAAGTAACTGGTCTTTACAAAAATAAATAGTTCAGTGTTATGAGAATCAAAGAAAAATTATGTTTTTTCATACAGTGGAGAATAGTTACTGTTTTAATTAGTAATTTGGTTAAGGAATTATACGCATATATTTGAAAAATATTTTTGATACTAAGAACAGTTACAGGGATAACTGGTGATGATGTAGTGTCTGCAAGAGGGAACCAGCTAATGAGAGGGATCTCCAAACCCTGTGATTATGAATTTTTCCTCTCTTCTGTAACAGTTTACAGTTTTATATTTGAATGCTAGATAGTTTAGTTGTTTTAATGCACTGTCCTGGATGACTAAACTAAGCAATAGAGCTTTGAACTTTCAGATTTTTGTATGGACCCCATACCAACTCTCAAAACTCATGTTAATCCTAGGGAGGACCACAAGAATCCACTAACATATGCACACTGCCAAAATAAATGATGCCTGGATTCCTAAGCTAATCTTTGCCTTTGATCTTGTGTACTAGAAAATTTATTTGGTAGTGATGAAAAGATATCTGACCATTCTGAACTGTCAGCTGCAAATAACCTAGACTTTTTGATTTTCAAGATAAATCAGGAAATGTGGAGATTTTTCCTATCTTTCCAATCTTTAGTAGTCTCCATAGAAAGCTTTATAATAAAACAATTCAGAGACTAGCAGTAGCCTTTTTTTTTTTTCTGGTATCATTGCCTTATATATGAAATTGTGTGACATGTTGTGTCAGTGTGTGGATATCTGACTGTATTGTTACCTCTGAAAGTAATGGCAGAAAGAGATGGCAACCTTTTTTCTTATAGTTTTTTCTCACTGGCTATGATTTTTTTTTTTTTTTGTTCTACCTAAAAGTTCACATGGTATTTTTGTGCTCACAGAAAATAACATGAAAGCATAGTAATGACACATGGTTGTATCTGTGTTGCAGTGGATCTCCAGCATGGAACTTGGTCTACTTTTTCTATCTTCTACACAAAAGATCCATTAAGTAGCACTGTTCTGTGCTTTCGTTATTGCTGATTTTGCTTTGATGATTCCCCCATTCGCTTTTTTGTTGTATGAAACTTCCTGTTTTTTGCATTGTCCATTCACCTCATATTTTCCAATGTATTTATGGTTATGTATTTTAACTGATCTATGGTGGATCTTTCAATACTGTAGAACATGCCTTTCCATTTTTAACACATATGGATATTTTGGTGTAATTCTGCAGAAATCACTGAAACATGATTTTTGAGTCTGTGTTAGATTCTTTCTGAGAAGGGTGGTTTTTTTTATTTTTGGGTGGTTGTAAGTTTGGGTTTTTTAGGTAAAAAGCCTATTTTTTTGCAAAACACCTTCTTGTTTACACTGAATAGCACTTCCTTGTTTCAGGACTTTCTATACACAGCCACATGTGAGAACAAAACGGAACGGCTTTTACTAGTTCTTGCATAAAACCTGTGTGATCATGAAGTCCATGTTTTATACTCTACATGCAGATTTTCAGATCAGAAACTGGGGTACAGAAAGATTAAGTTGTTTCACTGGAGATTAAGGAGACCTGGGGTGGAGCTCTGCTCAAATCTTAAGCATGTTTCTTTCTACAAGTGCAGATCTTCATGGGCTCATCTACTAGGGCAGGAAACACAGTTATAGGGGGAAAAGACAAAGTTCTCATTATCCTGGGGAGAAATTACTGTAACAGCTGTCATGGCTATATTATTCCTTTTGTTAGGATGTTCTGTCTCTGCCCTGTTGTGATTAACGGCATCCAGGAATGCGGTAAAGGCTTGAGCTAAACCCACCAAACAGTCTCATCCCTTTCTCCAGAGCGACTGCAGACAGAGTGGCCAGATGGGAAAGGTCCTTACCTGCCCACACAACACCCAGCCAGACCCTGCACCTTAGCTTTGTGCTGCCAGGGGTGTGGAGGCAGTTCCTAGGATGTTAGACTGCTGCCAGGTGGAGGCAGGGTCAACTCAGGGAGGCAGGAGGGTGGGGGCAGTTTCCACAGATGCTGCAAGTGCAGAGGAAGAGAAGGCAAGAACTTTTCGTCTGGGGTTTACAACCTTGCTCTGGCCTTGAGGGGAGGAGGACAAGGGCATTCCTGCTGCACATCTGTAGCCAGCAATGGCTTCAGTCATTTCTGCAGTTGTTGCAATTTGTGGTGACATCTCCAAGCTGAAAAACTGATTTCACCGAGGGTGGATCACCTTCTGATTGCAAACCCAAGTTGAGTCTCATACTGCTGTCTGCTGTCAGGCTGCATGGAGAAGGTGTGGTGTGCTTTTGCATGCACTGGAACACAAGAGTAATGAAAACCTTTAAAAAATCAGTAGCAATTAAAATAATTTTAAATATAATTAGCAATCTATTAGTAAAGAATGGTTTCTTATTATTTTGTACAAGTGTGCTTGATAGATATCATGTGGATAAAAAATGTCTGCTTGTGGTGTCTTTTTCCCTTTTTTAGATTTTTTGTTTAGCTCATGATTTTACTTAATGGAAGAGACACTTCTCACATATTGGCTTGACAATTTACAAGCATTTGTTTGTGCTGAATTAAGCACATTTTTAAACTTTGTATGTTGTTGCTGACAGTTTGGGGATTGATTTTTATCCCTAGAGAGATGCCTTTTTGTCTTTAAGGCAAATTGAAGTTGACTGCTGGAGCATTCCCTGGTAAGAGAGAGAATCTACTTTAGGGATATTTTTCTACTGAGAATTCATTTTTAACTCAGAACTTCAGCAAGGTCATGTTTTTTGTGACCAAAAAAAAAAAAAAAAAAGAAAAAAACTTCAAAGACAAAGAAGAAGCATTAACTTCAGAGAAAATAAATCACAAAAAGTATTACCGAGCTTTTTTCCATTGTAGTTCTTTGTTAGGGAGGTATGCCTAGATAGGTAGTAGGTAAAAATTCCAGACTTTTCTTCTGAAAGCACATGTTAAATGCTGGTGTGGGCAATGTCAGAAGGGCTTTACCCATCCATGTGTTTTAATGTATGCTATGAGATTAAATTTTAAAAGTTCTGTAATATTTTTTAGGACATTCAGATTTTTTCAAGAACAGATTCATTGCTAGTCCACATTGGCAAAATGGGATGGGGTTTGCATACATGAATGGATTAAGGTAATGAGTTGTGTGTGAGGATCCAGGATCCCCACCAGACAGATGCTTTAGGCAGTCTTCATTTATGTCAAGTAGAGCTAAATGCTTCTTTTTAAACAGTAGGGTTTACGTCTGGATGTGCTAGACTGGAGTTCCACCCTAAATTTTGTCCAACCTGTGTTCACCCATCCTGCAGTCAGTCTGGCACAGTTACTGAATACAAACATTATATTGTTGCTATATTGACAGGGATACTTGGAATTAATTTATATATCTTCCCCTGTAAGGTCTTTTTTTTTGGCAATAGATTTGTTTTATAGGTATATTTTTTACAAATATAAAAACAGCTAAAATATGCCTATGTATATATGTGGTTTGGTTCTGTGATCAAAATGAATAGCACCTCACACCTGAACAACAAAGCTAAATCAAACGATCCTGGCCAATGGGCAAGTCTAGTCAGGGGTTTTATGGTGTTACCTGCCATATTACTGGTGAGGTGATGGACAGACCCCATTAAAATCTCATTTGATGCTTGTCTCTGGAATGACTGCACTATCTTTAATCTCTGTCTTTGTATTCACTCATACTTGTAAGATCCAAGTGACTTAGAAAATAAATAATTAACCTCAGTCCTTCAATAAGGTACCAAATGACAAATTCACACTCAATTGTTTTCATTGGTTGGAAATCGAACCAGCTGAAGCAAGATTTTTACAACAGCGCATCTCAATAGAAATTGGTAAGAACCAATTTCTTCAGGAAACTTTTATTCCGCTGGTCATAAAATCTTAAAGCAGCTGCACACCTCTGTAGTCTTCCTTTGAACCTTCTTTGGGATATTCTCACTAGATTTTTCACATATATGAGTCCTAAATATTTTAGTTATCTCAGTATGTTTCTGAAGGCCTGGCTATCAATTACCAAAATTTTCATTTGCCTCTTTGATTTTTTTTCCCTTGTCAGATTCTTCCTGCAATATTTGTGACATTCTCTCATAGTAGTGACTGGACTAAGACATTTTGCAATATCCAGGAAACAAAACTTACAATATTCTTTGCACTATATAGAAAAAAGAGAAAACTTGTACCTTCAAACTTGTTCAAGTGCCTTGTATATGCAGCACAAAGCACTTGGCTGGTGTTTAGGATGGGATCGGTGAGGGGTGAGAGGAAGCGGGGACTGGCGTGGTTTGGTTGAAGCTGGTGAGCAACATCCCAGAGCTACCACGACAGCAAGGAACTCAAATTTTCTGCCATGTTCTCACTTCCAGCATTTTATTAATTAACTTCTAAAGTTTTTGCTCAGATTCACCTTGGAATTTGGATCCTTTTGAAATGAAGTTATCTCTAAATTAGAAAACAGCATTTATTAATAGCAGGAAATTCTGAGTAATCATATAGTCCCACTTTCTCCTCCTACCTTTTATTGCAGTTAGATGTTTATTTTTGTGAACTATACCTTTTCTACACTAATCAATCTAGTTTCTTTTTTGTCCTTTTGCCTAAAGACTTCTGGTGTTTAGAGTTAACTTGTTCTCAGTCCTTTTCCATTTTGTGTACAATTCTGCACCTAATTAGAGGTAATTGTTTCCTTGTTCTTACAGCATCAGCTAAGCAAGCAGATCTCAGATACATCTGAGGGATGAGGGGAGCCTCCATCCTAGAAAAAGTGAAGCAAAGCTTTTGGTATTTTAGTATTTCTCTCTGGCATGTTCATTGTTCTGTACCTATAACAAACATGCCTTTGATGTGTTTCACCTGCTCCACTAAACTGTGGAAATCATGGAAACCTGGGTATTCTGAGTCAAGGAATAGCAGCATGAATGTTATAATACTGTCACAAAGGTTGTTGATCAGGATTTTTTTTTAATCAAGGTTTTAACACTTATTAGCAGGTTCTCTCTTGGGTTTTATTTGTAATTAAGAATAAATGCATAATTTACTGATTGTACTGCAACTTTTTCAAACTTGGAATTCTGGGAATGAATTATTATCTATTGTATGGGACTCAGAAAATATATTTAACTGGGTCTAATCATGGTAAAATGCAAATTGTTATTAATTAAGTTTGTAATTGTGGAGCAAGAGTGAGAACAATTTACTGGAGTGGGGTAAGAGAAGAACTTAAAGTAGCAGTGCAGGGCGAATGAGACACACAGCTCCTATTATCACCAGGAGCTGCATGGCTGATCCAGCATTTTCCTATGCACTGAGGAAAATGTACCCTGGGATGTCAGGTGTTAAGGGGAAGAATGGGCCTCTCACGTTCTTTGCACTTACAAGCCGGCTGTAACCTTTTGACTCTCTCTTTCTCTTCTTGAGTTTGTTTCCTGAAAGGAAAAGGGGGTGGGGAAAGGCAGGGGAAGAAGGCTTAAAGAGTGGAAGATCTGTTTCAAAATACTGGAGTGCATTTGCAAGCCTTTTTTTTTTTTTTTTTTTCTGGAATGAGTTTTATTTCTTAAAGAGGCAGTTGCTTTTAATGTAGAATGTTTAGAGCATGATTTAAGATATGGATGTCTGCTGAGTACCATTATCAACACTATAAACTTTGCACATGTGATTCTACCACAAGTGTTTTGCACATAGTTTTTTTTTATCTTTCTAACAAAAATGAATTTAATCTCATTTAAGAGCATAACAGAGGAGGAGAGCTAATTCTGTTAATTAATCATTCTGTTAATTAATCTTTTCCTATTGACCAATGCAGATAAACAATGCCCAAATAACAAAAAATCCCTATTATTCTCAAAGTATCCCTTAATATAGCATGATCATATATCAACCACATTGAACTTGGGTGTATTCCAGGTCTGAAGATCTGCATATGTAAAGAAAGCTTTGTGAAATTCTTGCACATTTTATCTCCTTGTTGTCTCTGAGTTAGTAAGCGTGGAAATATGTTGGTGCCAGGAGCTGAGCAATTACTTAGTCTTAAGGGGAAAAAAAGGCGGTTAATTAAGGCAGAACTCTCCAAATTTAATTACTTTTGAGGAAAAAGAGCAGAATGTGGAAAAATTTATGAAAACTTGTATTGTCTTTCCTTGAAATAATCTGTTCTGGGCTGATCCTTATTAGGAGGTAAAAGTGGAAACACTAAAGGTGATGGTTACTTCCATTAATTAAAAAGAATCTTGCTCATAGCACAGCACTTTAAGAATGCTATAGGAGTTTTACATATTCCTGGTTGCCATCTTTGGTTTGAGAATCTCATTCCACTTCCAACTTTGTGTCTTTCTTTGTTAGAGATAATTTTGAAATGACTCACATTGCCTTTGCATGGCTGAAATGTGGCAGTGATGGAGTGGAGCCAATGGAGGGGTAATTTTAAAGCCAGCAATCAGGAAAAGGAAGAGTCCTTAGCCAGAGGACTCAGCAGTGCCAGGAGAAGCCATTATTCTATTATTATTTTTAGTGTGAAAGCATTGTTTTAAGTTATATTAAAAACATCCTCTAAATTTCTTTGTTATTTGTGTTGTAAATTTTCCATATCAACTTTTCCAAAAGAAAGGTGTGTAAATGTATATGTGTAAGTGGAGTGCTTGGGATGCACCTTGTTTTAGAAATTGTAGGTTAAAAGCAAATCAGAAATCAAAGGTAATTCCTCTGACTTAGCCTGGAAGTTCACAGATTGGCCAAAGAGGGAGTGAGTTCTCCATTTCTTGACATTTAGACATCCTTTCTCCTGACAGGCACCGACTGACCTTCCATTTTTTCTACTTTTAGGGAGTCCAACCCTTTGTGATTTAAGGGCCCAACCCTGTAAGCTTTCCAGAAACCTTACACTTAGAGGGCTAAAGGGAGGGAGAACAAAATCTATATTGTTATTCATGTGTATGGACTTGCTTTATCTGCTAGAGATTGCACATATGTTGTAGGTTATAATGGATTGGAATGATGTTTCAGAAGATTTGATGTAGATCATTTTCTTGTTTCAGTTACTCAGAAGTCCAGTGTCAGGAAATATTTTATATTCAATACTGCTTTAATTCCACTACGTAGATTATTATCATCATCCCTTTTTTTTTTAATAGACTTTGAGGAGGTGAAGACCTTACAGATGCAAGGCAAGTACTATTTGACCTTGGAGCAATGTCTCCCAAGTCATTTGGGCCATTTGAGACACGAATGGGAGCAGAACACTAATATCCAAAATTTCAGTCCAGTGTCTTAATCCTGAGCCCATTTTTTTTCTTTCAAAATGAAATTATTATTATTATTATTTCTACTGACAAGTCTTTCCAAGGATTTAAATGTGACCTAATTTATTTAATGCTGTCTTACGTGCAAGACAGAAGCAAAATCCTTACCCCAGGGCACTTAGTGGCCTTGATCCTGCAATGTGATCTCTTGAATTCATGTCTGAACTAACATGAGCCCTGCTGCCTGTTCTGAGAGTTTCGCTGGGATTTTAATAGGGAAGGGACATGGAGATTGCAGGTTGTCTACAACACCCTCGATGAACTTCAGTACATTCTACTACTTTCCTACATGGTTATAAAGTATACACTATGTTCCTACACGGTTGTGTGTTTCCCTGAGTTCTTGATGAGCTTTTGTGTAGCTGTTGCTCAGTTACCTTCAGTAGATGGTGAAGTTTGGGCTGAACTTTTTTTTTTTTTTTTTTGCTGTATATAAGCCTTGATTTGTGGCAGTGCTTAAAGATGCTTTGCGATGCACCTTGAGATTAAAGTGCACCGCCCCTGCAGTGCATTGATCTCGCCTGGCCCAGAAAGGGGTTGTCATAGATCTGCTTTTCAAATCAGGACTCCCTCATGGGTTTTTCCAAGGCATCATCTCCATGTCATTGGATTGGCAGGATATGAAGCTGAGGGTCTTTTTGAAGTTTGCCTTCACACCAAGGGGTGTATACTTGTTTTGTGGGAATTGTGGGAAGTTACACCCTCTTCTCCCTCTGTGTTCAGCACAGGATAACTTAATGCAGCATTCAAATATTCTGGATCTTTTCTAAAAGTAATTTGTCCTGTTGGAGTATTAAAAGAATGGAATCCGAATGCTGAGAACTAGGTTCTTGCAGAGGACTGAAATATAGGGGCTGAACTTCATAAATTAATTGAACAGTCCTAAAAACGTCTATGCCTTTGCAGCTACAGACTATAGTCTTACTTCAAGAAACGTGATCATGTGCTTCATCAAATATCACTCAGGCCATTATGATTTAGTTTTTGCATAATCATAAATATCACTTTAAAGTCTTCTTGTGCATCTCACATTTCATTCTTTCTACTTTTTTTTAAAGAAAAAAAAATCCTGCATCAAATGATTTGTTATTGGAAAAGCAAAATAACATTTCTTTATTCAAAACTCTTCTTCCTTCAAAACTGTGGTACATGAAAAGTATTTTCCAGCTTTCGGAGTTTATTTGATTGTGAACACTTTTGGTTATGTAAGTTTTAATACTTAGCTTTGGTGTACCCCTAAAGGCACACCCCACACACTTATGTTGTGTGACCCAGGGTCACAAGTAATGGCTGCAAGCTAATTGATTGAGAAAGGCTTGTCTGACTGGGCCCCTTTGAGTCCTCCCTTTACATTCCTAAATTTCTGTAAAGGAGGCACTGGCAGCCTCGGCTGGTGAGAGGAGGGGTTGGGGGAAAGGGAGGAAGTTTCTCAGTTTCTGATTATGCGCAGAGTTTCCTTGTACTGAGCTTACGTTCTCCACCCACTACTTAGTAAGAACTCCTTAACAACTTAAAGCTTTATCCCTGTGAGTACCAGAAAAGTGATCTGAGTATTTATTGAGCAGGGAGAACAAACTGCTTGCTCCAGGCAGGGAGAAAGCTTATGGAAATGATATTAGACCTTCAGCAAAGTGCACAGCTGCATCATACAGAAGCTGAGACTCAAACTGACAGGCAAATAAGCCAGATCACGGAAGGGGCCTCTGTGTGGCAGCTCTGAGCTACCAAGTGTTGGACAACTAGGCAAAAAGTGCAATGGAACAGGGCAGAAAATAACACACTAACTTCAGGCAACTGTTGCTTATTCATGGTGAGTCCAGATTTGAACTGTTGTTTGAAATGTAGTTATTTTTGTTGTTTCTGAAAACCCTTCCGTTTTACCACAGTGATCCTTCTGCAGAGCTCTTTGTGTTCCAGGTTATTTGTCCGGATGTGCACTTCAGTTCTGAACGATACAGAAATGCACAGGGATAGCCCTTTCCTTGCTGCTTGCTCTCTCTCGTGCTTTTCTTGCTTCAGGAGGCAGGTCCTGTTTCTAAAAGCACACTGCATAGCTTCTGATTTGGAAAGATATAGTTTTGCTGCCAGCACTTGGTGTGCAGCTGCATGGAGGTGAATAAATGAACACAATTCCTGTGCACAGTTTTCTGCAGTTTGAGCTTTGTGGCACCTCTCCATTGCTCCTTATTTTGCTGCCTTATCTTGAGAATGTATGGCACGGTCACTATGAAAAGAGCTTTGTGTTTGAATTCCTGGTGAGTCGAAGGGTCAGGGCCTATGAGTTATCTGCCTGCCAGCAAGACTCATTACTGTGTCCCTTTATTTTTCAAGCTGAAATAGAAAAAACATGTGTCCTCATCCCTTTTTTATAAATGTATTTGGAATCCAGGTTTTACATGCTGTTTGTGTGTGCTTTGTTCTTGACAAACTCGGGGTTTGGGAGGAAGCCAGTTTTATTCTGTCCATATTTATTTTATTTACTCAAGCTTTCCTGCAGCTTTTTTGAATTCCTTTGTTGTGAGGCACATAATTTGTTTCTTAAAACAATATTCTGAGATTCTGATTTCTGCTGAGAGGAAAAGGATTTATACTCTGATACATATTTCAAAAAATACCAGAGAGCTATCTAAATTTTAGTTAAGTTGCACAATTATACAGAAGATAAGGCTTTAATAACTTTTGATTCACTTAAGGAGGGAAATGCAATACTGGTGGATAAGTTCTTGAACAGACTGTGTTAGATACACTAGTCATCTAGTGTAATGGTAATAAATATGATCTGAGCTATAATGTTATTTCAGTTACTGAGTTTGAAAAAGCTGCTTCATTAGCACAGCAACAGAATTAAACATTGCATGTTGACAGTAATGTTAGAAATATGTTGCAAAAAATATTGCAAAATTTGCAACAAAAATGTTGCAAAAACTGCTGAGTGGATGAAATTTAGAGTAATAAATCATCAAGGCATGTCAAAGTTACTCTGTATGTGAGGTTTTAAGATGTCTGTAATTTAGAGAAGTGAGTCTGTTTTTTCTCCAGCAGAAGTGTGATTCTGTACAAAATTATTTTCATCATATAATTCATTTAATATATAGTTTTCTTAAAAAAAGAAAAAAAAAGAATAGCCAAAGTCAGAAGGTCCAAGAAAAATCTTAAAATCATGTAGCAGTTATTTGAAGCTAAATAGAAAATGCCCATTTGATAGAATATTTCTAATATGCAATGTAAGAAGATGGTCAGATGAACTCTGCATGGAGGGTTATGTTGCTACTTGTTTCTTGACCTGTCTTTCTAAGTCTTTATGCTCATCTAACAATTAGCAGAATGCCTGTTTAAAAAATAAGATGATGGTTCAGATCTGAGTTTATCTGACATTACAGTCCCTTTCAGGTGCAGAAGTTTGTGTTGTTCACCTATTGTGTCCTTTCTTATTTACAAGTTAGAGTTCTAGAGTTTACCCATCGACTTTGAAAATGGTTTTAAATAGAAAGGGGGGACTGTGCCAGAGAAATGCTAAGAATTACATATTTGAATGTGATGCTGCAATGTAAGATGATCTAAGTGGACCTCATACTTTGTGTTTTCTTATAGTGAATTGAATTTCTATATATTTTGACTTGGGCTATACGTTACTTTCCACAAGAAAATCTTTGGCTGTGGTCTTAGTTCAGTGATGGGGCTCGCTTTGAGGAAGAAAAATATGTTCTCTCCAGTAACATAAGTGTATGATTTCCTTCCTGGCTATGCTGTGTTGGAGGAATATCTGCTGAAGTACTCTTTACACCTTATAAAGCTGAAAGTAAAAGAAACCTTGAGGAGGTGGTCTTCTCTCAGCTTTGGAGGCCTGGGTATCTGGGGATTCACCCACCTCCAGGTGGTCATGAGGCACTTGGGGAGCAGGGAATGGTGGGCGCTCACAGGCGGCCACCTCCTCCATAGGCACACGAGCAGAGATCAATCCTTTCTGTGCTGTAGGGTTTCCACTGGCAAAATAATGCACCATTGGTGTTGTGACACCAGACTAGAGGATTATGAAACATTTCTTCATGCTCTGATTATCAGCCTGATGAAGGGGAAAAGGTTTAATGAGGAGAAGAAGAATTTACTGAGGGTTTTATGCCTATATCTGTTATTAAAAGGAGAATATCTGTTCACAGTAGCTGTGTTCTGTGATTCAAGGAAACCCTGCAATAATGATGATTAAATGTGGTGTTCTTACTGACTGTCTGAGGACTGACACAACTTAATGTGACTGGCAGGAAGCTTAAACATCAATAGTATATCTCAAATTATTAATATTCTCTCTTAGAGAAAGTCAAAGAATCATGAGCTCAAACTAAAATAATTATACCATCTCTTTTAGTTCTCTCTGACACCAGTTAGAGAAAAAAAAAGGCAATTCTGAAAAGGCTAAAATGTTTGAAAGGTTTGCATTTAATATCTTTAATGTTTTTCAAGAAATAACTAGACTTGTTTTGTGAATTACATAGAATGTGATTTTGGAGGTTCACTTTTAGGTTTGTTCTGTTGTTCTGTGTGGAAGAAGGAAAACCTTTATTTACTATATCCGTTCCTTTTATTGACATCTGTATATGAACAGAAACAGGTTTTCAGGACACCTATGGATGTTTTTAGAGTCACACGAGAAATCATGGAAATTCAAGACTAACAGCTGATTTTCCTTTCAAAGAGAGGAACTAGTTTGTGCTGTCATGACAAAGTGATGTCTATAACAATAGATGAAGGAAAATTGACAGGTATAAGAGAATTGTAGCATTCATGGAGTCAGTGAATCATAGTGTTGTTGAGTTTGAAAGAAAAAACAAACTCTATGTTATAGCCTAGTAATTTTAGTTTATTAAATATTTATTTTATCCTAGTAAATTTATTTTTAAAAGAATTTTAAAAAACAGAACAAAAAAATTTCATCTTCTCAGCTACAGATCATGATCATATGGAATGTTATCACTGGAATACCCAATTAACTTTCAGTTCACTTTTACTTTTCAACAACATATTCAAACCATCAGCAGAAGACTGTCCCAGAAAGTGATGATGAAGGTGAAAGAAGAACAGATGAAAGGGTAAACATTTGGCCCATGAAGTGATTTAAGTGATAATAGTATGTGGGTAAAAGGAAACAATCACAGAGAAGAAGCAGAAATGAGGATACGAGCAATAATAAGAGAGATAGAACTTGAAAAGTAAACCAGTAGAGATTGAAATGTAGAAGGATCATGGCATGAGAGAGGAAACCCACCCTATCTAAAATGGTCTGTCAGTCACTGAAATGAGTCTTGGGAATTGTGTTGTCTTTCTCTGGATTTGTTCAGAAGCATTTCCACTGCTGGCAGTCAGTTTTAAACCTGAAGTTATAAATTTACCGCAGAGAATAGGCTGTTCCTTCCAAAATTATGATCACAGCATTTCAGAGAGGGGGATGTGAGATGGAGCCTCTCTTTTCCACATAATGTCCTCTTATATTTACTTCTCTCTGTCTAGCAGTGAGGGTATAGTTGGGATGGATGGTTACATCTGTTGTGACCTGTTTTTTGAGCACAATTTAAGTTCCTTTTTTCAACTCCAACAAGATCCCTGTAACTTTTAAAAAATTCTTGTAAAGCCATTTGGAAGGACTTTTGGCAATTCTGATTTTGGCTTCTGCGGAAGATGGATGACAAATATCAGTGGACTTTCCCCTACCTCTCCTTTGACCAAGCTGTCCACTTTAAATTCTTTCAATCACCCATGGCTTTATTCAGGACTCTGTTAAAGATCCTACTGACTTTGGGAGACATTGGGTGAGGCCATTGGGGGAGTTCAAAACTGTGTTCATGTATGAATGTGGCACCATAATGACACCTCAGTATTCTACAGGAAATGACACCAGACTCCACAACCACAGTAGTACATATGGTGCTATCTCCAGTTTCTGAATCACTTCCCTCTCTGTTATAAAAATGTTTGGTGATTCAGGCAATAACTAGATGTTTTCCAATTCTGATATTACCTTTAAAACCCAAAGATCATATTAATATTAATTATGTAATTCCAGTTTATTTAGCAATATGGTAGAGGTAGGTAAGAAATACACCTTCAAGTACTGCACAAAAAGCACCCTCTTCTTTTTAAGCCATTTCTAGTGACAAGTATTCCATTTGTATCATCAACTCTCCACATCTCCTCTTAACACAGAAGATGTTCTGTGGACCATAAATTTCTTGTGGAAGACCTGCAGGCACTGCAATAGGTCCAGTTTTGAACAGTGCACATTTAATGGTATTAAATGATAAAGGAAAAGAGAAGGAGAAGGCCTTACCCTGAAGTACATGTCCCGTTATTGTTGGGAATTTTCATTATTTCCAAAAAGCAGCAGCAGCTGAAGACATCCTCCTAAAAATAGTCCTTTATGACAGAGCTGGTTGAAGGTATCCCAGTGCTCTTTCACTGCTTCTTTTCCCTCTTCCCTGCTAACAAAAATGTGTAGGTTATTAAGGCCAGGCTGGTGGAAGTGACTTCAAAGTGCCATTCCTAAGGCGACCTGACTTTGAGATGCCTATGGATTGAGGATCAGTGTCCTCTGAAAATACTGCCTCTGGTTTTGGTGTGTTTTATAAGTTGCTCATGACTGTGGCCTGGTTGTCACTGGACATCTGTTATTTCAGCCTGTGTATAATAAATTCCTGGAATAAATATCTGTGCCCTTAGTAGGTGAGCATAAGTTATGAAATATAAACAATGAAAATGGAGGAGAAAGTGATCAACACAGAACCTTATTCAAAAAACATATAAAATGTGACACAGCCACGTGACAGTATCAGTCTGTGCTGAAAATACTTTTGAATCATGTGGAAATCAGTATGTGCTCTCTATTGACCCCATAAAGCTTCTTTCAAGATCTGGCTGAAAACTCACAAGAAAGGTTTTTTCCAGAAGTACCCAGTGTAGCTCCAGTTATCCTTCCACTGACATCAATGAGAATTACATCAGTATGAGACAAAAACTCTAAACATTGATAGTTCACGCTAAAGAGAAAGTAGTATTCTTCAAATTCTTTCCTTTGTGGTTTGCTTTTCCTCTTCATTTATAATTTACTGCCAGTGTCTGGACAAAAAGCAAGAAATCTGGCAGGACCTAGTAACTTAAAAATGTTTTAAGTTATATCAAGCCATTTGCTTTTTATCACTTTGCCCTTTTTTTAACTGTATTTTTTGGTCTGAAATTTTCCAGTGTGCAGTCCCAAACCATAGGTGATTCTTTTGTTTGTTTTCTTTCCTTTTTTTCTTGGTAAAGGAAGTATGTTAAAATTATTTTAAGCAGCAGAAGTAGGAATACATTATATTTTTCCTTTTAAAAATGAAGTAAACAAAACTAATTCAACAAAAGTCTTTGAAAAACAGCCTTGGGAACAGTGTGATCAGCAGGTGGTTTGTGGACTATTTTTAAAGGGCTTGACATAAAAAGAGATCTCAATTGTTATATGTTGGAGATATTAAATTACAGCTACTTATTACATGCCTTTTTGCAATAGATGTGGGGGTACACACTGCTTTTTTTTTTATTTGCTACAAGGATCTTAAGACAAGTTGGGCATTGCATATGGATAGCACTGAGTGTCCTGTTCTTAGAGAACTCAATGCTGGAAGAACTTGGCATGAGCATGTATCTAAGGTTGACTTAGCTTGATGCTGGGAAGTAAAAATACAGGAAGCAAGACTGCTGTCTTGCAGCATCTCACATGGACGAGGAATGAATGCTCTCTCCCTCTTCTTTTTCATGAAGCCTTCCTAGGTGGTAGTTTCAGCAGCACCAGGCTGTGTTGGGGTTTTTTTCCCCTCTTTATCTCCTGCACTATGTACATAATTGCAGTAACTCAACAACTTCTGCATCTCTCCTGACGTTACCACCAGGTGATTGACAACAGGACTGGGACTGATGGGTACAAATTGAAAGACCGGCAATTTAGGTTAGGTAAAAAGAAGAAATTCTTTACTGTGAGAATGGTGAGACACTGGAACAGGTTGTCCTGGGAGGCTGTGGATGTCCCAGACCTGGTAGTGTTCAAGGCCAGGTAGGGTAAGGCCTTTAGCAGCCTGGTCTGGTGGGAGGTGACCCTGCACATGGCAGGGGGTGGGGATCTGATGATTGTTCAGGTCTCTTCATGATTCTGTGATTCTATGACTCCTTGGTAGACATTACTCAGCTCATTGGCCCTGTCTACTCTCTGGCAGGACAGGCAGTGGCCACCTCCCCATCTGAACTCAAAGCTAGCACTGTTTTAAGTTTCTTTCTTTTATTCAGCCACTTACATTAAAAAATCTGTTTGTTTGTTTGTTTTTAAATAGCATCAGGCCATATACTGCTAAATGATGAGGTATATACCCATTTTATTTTTCCATACTAGCAGGTCATAGCAAATATATCTTTTGAACTGCTTTTTGAATAGAAATATAGAAAGTTATACAGAAAATCTCGGAACCAATATTTATTTATGATTAATATTTATGTATTAGGGAACAGCATGTTAGTGACACACAGAATCTTGACTTCATTCCATCTATTCCATCTTTTATTTTCTAATTCAGTCCTGTCTGCATTTTTTTTGTGGCATGCTTAATTTCCTGTATTGAATCCACCACTCTATTGCTTAAATTGCGGCCAAAACTGCTCCCTTCCAAAGCATGTCTTTCTGAAAAAAATCCAAAAAAGATGATGAGCAAAAGCAATACATGACAGTGTATAGAGAAATAGAGTTATTTACAGGATATGAATTTTAACTACACTTATTTTTAATTTAGTAATTATCTATTAAACCAAATGATGTTACTTTAAATATGATTTCTTTGTGCCTCTGTCTTCTCAGGAATAAATTGAAATTAGTAAAATGTTTTATACATGGACTGATACTGTGACTTCAAAGAAGTCCTCACTCATTGGGATGGACTCTGAAAGGGAAAATATTGCGGCAGTTTTTTTGATCTGGCTAAAACTGAAACATCAGAAACTTTGGATGAAAATTTGACTCGTTTATCTACCTTAAGCTACATATGTATAGTTGCACATCCAACTGACTTTTAGGTGGAGGAATTTGTTCTTAAGACAGTCCAGTTATGAACTGATAGAAAGAACATCCAACTTCAGACATTGTCATGGTTGAACACTTTAATTTCAGTTTAAGTGTTTGAAAAGATAATTGTTTCATGGGGATTTAGTTATAGAAACATAGTACACAGTGGCATTGTGTCCATTTCTGTCGTTCTGGGTTTATTCAGAGTTTACCACAGCATTAAGGGATTTTAAAAGTTTCAGTCTATGTCTGGATATAGAAATCTCAATGTAACTTCATCTAACTTCTTTGTACATTTGGGCAAATCACTTAAAACATGCAATTTATTACTGCTAAAATATTTTTAGTATTTTTATTTATTTTATAAAAGAATGTATTCCTTTTTAGCTCCAAGTACATTAACTTGATAGTATCTATTTAGAAGGTTTTTTTGTTTGCTTTTAACTTTTCATGTCTATTTACTTGTGTTTTGTGAGAAGTTATTTACTTCTGGTTGGAAGCATTTGTAGGTGATCACTGGAATGTCTAAAGTCAGGAAGTGAGAATCCTTTATTTTAATGAATGTGCACATCACACTTAAAGTAAGATGCTGTGTTCCTGCTGTATTGGAAGCAGGATCACTCATCTGAGTTCTTAAAACTTATTTAAGAGCCTAAATTTAGAATCTTTTAAAAAAAGCCCAAACAACCCAAACTGCAGCCTGACATTTCACAGAGCTGTTGACCTCTCATATTATCAACATTACTATTCTTAAATATTTGTTATTGCTATTGTAATTGAGACTTGTACTAAGATTTGTATATTCCCCTTTGTCCTTTCCTTCCTTTTAACGTGTTTTGAACCCTTTTGTCTCTCTCAGTTAAATCTGAAATGCAAAAGTCTCAATGAATATCATGTTTTATGAAAATCTGTGAGTGTATGGAGGAAAAACCCCCCAATCTATGCCAATTTTGAGGAAGAGGCAGGCAGAACATAGCTGTTATACATTCTGTTTGGCAGTGGCTCAGTGGCCAAACAAAATGTGTGCAGTCCCAGACTCATCACAGCAGTTTCTCCTGGCAGGTGATAGTGTAATAAGCAATGTGGAGTGATATGGCCATTTGCAGTGAGAAGAAAGAATGTGGAGTTACAGAGCAAAGAGCAGAAATCTGTAGGAAAACAGGTTTCATCCAATCTGGTGCTTACAGGACACCTTGGGTTTACTATTGCAAAAGAATAAAGGACCAAATGCCAAAAGATCTTAAAAGTATGTAAATTGCTTGCTATAGGCAAACAAGAACATCTTGTTTGCTGTTTTTTTTTTTTTCTATTTACTGAGCATTTTATCCTCCATGAAAAGATCACATACTATTTCAGTCATCACAAACTTCACTGAACACGAGATTCTTACTATTCTTTCGTACGAGGTGGCCAACTGCAGTTAAATTCTGGATAAATAGTAAAATAGGGATGCTGAGATATTAAGTATGGCAATAAATGTTAGATTGGAGGAAACCTACTTTTTCCCACTGTGAATTTAGCCAGAACCTGGTTCTTTTCTTGGCTCTGTTGAAGTCAACATAGGTGTGTTTAGACGAGGATAAAAACTTGATTTCAAAGCAGTTCAGCATTTTCTCTTTGTTTACATTTAAAACGTCTTATTTTACCTTGGGCAAATTGCCTGCTTCTGTAAACTCGAGATTAGTCTTCTCTAATGATGAGAATGTTAATACTAAAAAATATTTATGTTTGCCTATTATTGTTATTTAAATAATGTTTTAATGAGCATTTTAATTATCAGTCAAATAAGGTTCATCAATGGAAATGAATCACTACTGCTTTTTATGATGTTATTGATTACATAGATAGGGTTTTCTAAAATGCTGGAGCTTGTGTAAGATAATTTTCCTTCTCGTAATGTCATTCAAGATAAGGGGAAACACCAACTCATTTTCATTAATTTGCTTTTGTTTTACAAGCTGAATGAGTGCCAGATGATGATCATCAGCAATCACTCATTTATTTATTAGAGGAAAATAGAAACATTTCACATTTGAGGATCAGTTGTCTTTTATGGACTGTTTTAGAAAGGTACTACTCGTAAATATTCTCCTGGGCATTTTTCAAGAAATGCGAATGTTACCAGTAGCAACAGAAAATCTTAATGATTCAGGTCACTGTGGACTTAAGTCCATTCAACAGAAATTTTTAGATGGAATTTGCATCTGAATTTTAAAAGTTGCTGGCATATAGGATGCATTCTGTACTTTGAAATACTCTATAACACATGGATTTAAATACCATTGGCCAGCAGATACTGGCCATTTTCCATTGTCTGCTAAGCATACAAGTTCAGTGCTCAGGACAGAAGTCTTTTCCCCTCTTCAGAGCTTTTAGAGTTTGAGGGACTCCCTTAGAGCAATTTCCATTCCTACACCTGGAAAAGCAGAGCATAAAAGCCACTGTGGCATATGAAGCTCTTTCTGTTGCTCCTTTTTGGGTATTTCTGAACGCCCTTTTGGGTGGGTAAACCCTGGAGATCCTCTGAAGGAAAAGGTTCTCAGCACATGCAATAGCCAATTACTGCTTCCAAGCCAGGAGATCTTTTCCCTTTCAGGGCTCTCCCATTTCATGTCTGCTCAGTAACCAGGGGCCAGACCAGTAGTGTGCTTTTCCTTTTAGCAGCATGTTGTGATGTTAGAACTTCCTGCAAAATCATGTGTTTCATTTTTTTTATATTTTAATCACATTTTTTAAAGTGTTTCCAGATGTAAGCACATATTTGGTTACAGCTTACTGCACGTGCTTACGCACCGATGGACTGAAAAGGCCTGCATCCAACATCGTTGAAATCCATCTGTGATTTTGTGTCTGACTTCCAAAATCTCTGGTTTGGGATGTTGGAAGTCAGGAGGTTCAGGTTGCAAGTTTTCTCAGAGGTGTTCAGCAACAGTTAGTGCAATACTTACAGTAGCTTTGTAATGTGGAAAGTCTTATTATAAGAGAAAATGCTTTTCTTTCTCCTTCTCCTTCATCCTCCATGCATCAGACATTTATTCATGCTTCAGCTGGCTCTTGCCAAAGATAGATGAAGCACCCAGTCAATCAGAGAGGCTGGTTATGTGCTTAGAGCTCCCATATATCTGTGCAGGGAACACTGATGCACACACAGCAAGACTAATGTGTTCTGGACTTGGGTAATCCTCATGCAAGTGCACTGTGTGTGCCAATACAGCAGGCAAAATTAGTTTATTAAATTTCCTTTTTTCTCCTTCTCTGATTGACAAATTCATGTCTGTCCAGGGCATCCCTTATTCAGGGGCCCTTGCTGTTTTCCCACCAGGCAGGACTTCTGGACACAAGGAATGTAAGGGAAGTAGGTCACAGGAAAAGGATTAGTTTCCCACATTATGCAATGACAGAAAGCGCATGTGAGGTAGGTGAAGCACATTGGCTCAGTCCTACCCATTTTTTTTTGTTTCCAAGCAGGAATCATCAGCAAAATAAAACACCAGCAGTTCTGTTTTTGCTGATTCCAGTTTTGTGGTAGTTCAAGCAGACCTGTACAAAAAGGTGAAAAGCATAAAGCAGCTCTATCTAGCACCCTCTGAATGTGGGTGGTGAGAGATAAAACTGCTTATTTTATTGTGCAGAAGCCCTCTTGAAAATCTCCTGGAGTGTGGGGGAAGAGGTCTTTGAGTCTCCCGAAAAAGAGGAAAGCCATGACATAAGTACATAAAGGTTTTCTGGAAGAAGTGGAGGCTTTGAGACAGATAGAAGTCCACAGAACTTCATATGATGGAAAAATCAAGGACTTGGAAGCTTTTCACAACAATAATATTGGAGTATTTTATAAAGACTCAATGAGTGAAAGCTGAGAAAAAAGAATTTTAACTTGATATATATGTATCTATATATTCATAACCAAAAATAAGTTCGGGTAATCAGAAACAGGTTGGCACTGAAGTCTGCTCAGGTCATGCCATGCAGGGGTATTTGTTGGTAGCTTGAGGGAAATCTTAAAAAAAACCCCAAGGTTTGTGTGAGAAATGCACAGAAATGCCCATAATTTATATGAATAACTTAAATGTGGTAAGGTGAACTCAGTCTTGGCTTCATGCTGTTTGAGTTTAAAAAAAAGAATTTATTTGGTTCACTTGGGACTCAAATGTTGATAAACTGGAAAGAACTGTGCCAGTACTTCTGTCATATGGTGACAGAGAAAAACATGCACAACAGAAACGTACTGTGCAATGAATCAAGTAACACAGTTTCTATTCAGATCACAGCCCTGTGGGTAGATTATATAGTCATTTTAGCCCTCTTAGAAGTATGTTGCTAGAATTAGTCTATAAAGAGCAGAAAAACCCAGAAGCCTGGTAATTAAACATGCTGAATTAAAACAAAAATTGGAGTGAAAATATTTATTGCAATAAGATTGAAACCCTTACAATCTTTTCAGCTGAGTCTCACATTAGCCTTTGTGCACCACTAGCATTTAAATTAAAACCAGTGCGTTTCCATAAATAGAAAAGTTGGTTTTGATGAAGGCAGAATTTGTGATTAAACCAGCCTCCATTTGAAATCTCTGATTGCATCTATAAAGCAACTCCTTAGAACAGTATCCTGCTGTCAGACTGTTGATGACAATAAAGCTAAATATAAGTACAGAGAGTGTCTGCAAATGTGCACTTCCAGTTATATATTAATATATGTAACTGAATAATTGGAAGCAGTTGGGAAACTTGACTTATCTAATTCAAATGCAGACATGATCTTATGATCCCTTTGCCCCAAATCTGACTTTGTAACAAGGAAGGAACCATTGCTTGTTTGAAACTTCATCCTTTTTAATGGTGAATCTTGGTAAAATAACAAAGACAAGCATAAACTGGCAGTCTGAATTCATCATTGATATTGTCTGCTTGTGTAGTATGTATTCAGAGAAACCTATAAAGTCCCTCTGTAAGTACTGTCAGTCAGCTGTAGTTGATGGCAAGATCTATAAAATATGTTGTTTTCAGATTTTTTTTTCATTATTCTGCTTTCTCTGTGTTGTACCTACAACCATATCTTATTGTGTATCCATCAATTTTAGCCCAGTCTTGATGTCTTTGATAGAAATACATAGAGCATAGATATATACAAACATACATACATACATACATATATATATATATTTAAAGCAAGAGATCATCTCAAAATGTCATCTCATTTCTCTGGTCATTGCTAGTTCGAGGTAGCTGAACACGTGACAAACAAGCAGAAATCAGAGAGCATGAAATGGCAATTGGCAATTTAATTAATATCTAGACCACAGTGGAAATATCTGTTGAATCTCTTGACGTTTGTGATGTCTGGGATAATGGGGAAAGGTTTAGTGCTGCTTCTGATCTGCAGTGTTTTATCAATGTCTGTAGCCATAAACCTGCCCTAAGACACCAATTAAAGAGGGTTTATGAGTGCTTTTTGTTACTGCAGTGATGCAACAGATCAACACATGTCAACGAGAGTAGCCTGTTGTTTTGCCATTTTTGAAATAACAAACCTTAGAGTAATCTGAGTGCCTTGTGTTTAAAATCAACATATTCCACATGTTGGATGATTCTCTCTCCCTGTGAATTAAGAAGTTATTTTAAATAACTAATTGGTTATAGACTGTTTAGCCCATAGCATCCATTTGAATAATCTAGCAGCTGGAGACTCAGGATGAGAAGTGGAGAACAGCTGGGAAAGGCCTCAGGTGGGAAGGAAAGGAGACAGGACCTGGAAAGTATAAACATGGACCCGACAGGGAAGTTTTAGATAAGGAGAAAATCTACAGCTGGGTTTGTGAAGTTTTGCCTTGGTAGTAGCTGCTCCTGCAGAGAGTTTTTCCCCAAGAACTTTTATTTGGTCACTCATAAATCTTCTCATCTCCCCTTTTCCACATCTGAGGAAATATATGAGTCTCAACTGTTCAGTGTATGACACATTTTGTATGCTATAATTTCACTGTGTATGGTATCCTTTACAATTCCACTAATTTAAAATATAAGAAGAAAATGTGTGTCTTTAACACTCAACTTACCAATATGGAAACCACATCTTATTAAGAAACCAGTATTTCCATGAGCAATACATTTCAGCTGTGACTTCTCATTAGGCTTTTAGGACTGTTTTACAAAGCCTATTTAATTGCATAAGCCTAAGTATATTACATTATATAATGTATAAATATTGTTATGTGTAGTGGGTGTCTGTAGATTAAAAAGAAAAAGCAGAACCAGAAAAGTGAGATCATTCAGGTTGACACCATGTATGTAATCTAAATGAATTCCTGTTTGAAGTATGATTTTCAGAATGCAGAGTCCAATCTTGATTTAAAAGGGTAAAGAACAAAGAAGATGTCAACATCCTTGGGAAGGTGTTCCAGTGGTGAAGTACCACTGTGGTACCACAGGTACTCTGTGTACCTGCTTCATATGCATATGTACATACATATACACATATATATAAATATACATAAATACATGTATATATACATACACATATGTGTGTGTGTGTATATATATATATATATGATCTGGACTGCTGAAACTTATTTGTAGTGTTGTCTGTTACCTGTAAGAACCTCCCATCAAAACTGATTTACAGAGTGATCCATTCAGACATAATTTTTGAGGATAAATGGAACTGTGTTAAAGACTGTTCTTCCAGTCCTTTACTTATGAGGCTCTATAGTGAGTTTCCTGAATTGTGCACACCAGACATTGATACAGCCTTGCAACACCGGATGCTTGATTGCCAAGTACACAGTTAATCCAAGTTCTTCAGTCCTTTTCAGGCTTCTTCCATTGAGGCCTGTGGGGATGCATTTTTCCCTTCAGCCCTGACAGCGCACCAGGAACTCATGTTGGAGGAGTTGTGTCCACTCTTGGTGCCAAGCCTTTTTAAGAAATGTTGCCCGCAGCATAAACTCTCTCACTCTGCCAAGAGAGCCCTACTCTCTTGTTTAATTTATAGATATATAAATTGGTTCTCAGACTGAAGGGACATGCCCAGAGGCTCACAGTGGCAGAGCCTGGGAGGAGCAATCAGACTCATCATACTATGTCCTTGACAATGGATTGTTAATTTACTTGATTCTTCCCCTGTACTTGGTGTGACTGAACATTTGACTTTTCCCGCTGCATGTGCTGAGGCTCTACGTGCTCTTTCTTTTAGATTTGTTCTAGTTTCATCTGGTGAACAGAGTATACTTTAGGGATTGGAATGTGATAAAGCTGTTTCTCTAATCATGTTTATTATTTGTAGTATAAAATGTTATCTATGGGGTTAATTATTTCCTGTAGTTGTGTGATGAATAAAATACTCATCTCAAGTACATTATGAAATGCCTTCCATCTTGTTTAACTTAAGATTAAATTTCTTTCATCGCTGCCAAGCCTTGTTCAGGGTGCTACTCCATCTCTGCTTCCTCTGGAGAGCTGATATCATGCTGGTTTGGAATATTCATTAGCAGCCCAACCCTTTTTCCAGGGATAACTCTGGTTATGCCCATTTCAAATGCTTCTGCTTTTAAAAAGTGCATCAATAAATGAACTAATATCAAGACAAAGGAGCTTGAACCTGAAATCTATTTCTTCGACTGAGTCCAGAGGAGGAAGAGAGCCCCTGTCTTCTTCAAATGGATCAATGCAGGACACTCTTGCACCAAGGGCAGAAGCTATTGTTTGCCTTTCTAAATGTCAGAAAACTATTCCCTGGTGCTAAGTAGAAGAGAAAGACTTCAGTTTTTTTTAGGATTGACTTATGTTTAAAAGTTTCTATTTGAAAGGAGCAAGTGTTTTATTAAAAAAAAACCAAAAAAACCCCCAAAAAAACCAAAACAAAGCCCAAAACACAATTACCTGATACCTCAAGATATCAAATTGTATATTTAAAATAGAATCAAATTCAAAGATGAGCTGAACTAATTTGATGTCAGTAGGTATTCCTCAGAATATTTTTAACTGTTGTTCTCCTTTCTTGAAATGAAAAAGGCCTCTTCTATTATTTTGTTATAATTTTCTCTTGAAATCCTTCACTAAAGCAGATCTCTGGTGTGAGTTATAGAGGTTGCAGCTGTGCTGGGTCCTACCAAAGGGGTCAGGCAGTGAGTGAGGCCAGCAGGGAGTTGTGCCAGTGTGGCAGTCAGCAGTGTGGCACCTGATGTTGGCAGTGACAGCCTGTTCCCTGGCATCCATGATGAACTTTAAGGTTCTGGTTATTCACTGTCCAGCAGCAGCTGGGTTGAAACTTCACCAGCCCTACTGACCTGTGCCATGAGGGAGTTGTGGGCATGGAGAGAGAGGGAGAGCTGCTATGTTGAGGGGAAGCAGGGAAGTCTCCAGGAATGTGAGGCTCCTGGGACAACGTAGAATCATAGAACATGCTGAGTTGAAAGGGACTCACAAGGATCAATGAATCAAACTCCTGGCCCTGCACAGAACACTCCAAAAATCCCACCATGTGCCTGAGAGCATTTTCCAAAGGCTTCTTGAATTCAGTCAGGCTGGTGCTGTGACCACTGCCCTGGGTAGCCTGTTCCAGTGCCCAACCACCCTCTGGGTGAAGAACCTTCTCCTGATATCCAACCTAAACTTCCCCTGACATGGTTTCCTGCCATTTCCTCGGGTCCCATCACACGTCATGAGAGCGAAGAGATCAGTGTCTGTCCCTCTGCTTCTCCTCATGAGGATGTTAAGGACTGCCATGCCATGCCCTGGAGCAGTGTGAAATGGATACCCATCACCCAGAGTTTGATTCATTCCCTCTGGGTCCTTCCAGTGGTGACTGACAGGGCCAGTGGAGAAGTGGAAGTGCTGTCTTGGAGCTTGGGCACATTCCATGCTGGGTCTGGAGAAGTCCCCTGGGGCCAGGCCCAGCACAGGCTGCTGCATCCCTGTGCTGTGTTCCCTCTGGGGGTTCCAGGCTTCAGGGGGTGATGAGGATTCCTCAGCCCTGTAACAGGCACCAGGTCTGCAGTGCTGTGGGCCGGAACATAAATATCTTCAGCAGCCTCAGTGGTAGTCAGAGGTGGTCCCAGAAAATGTTGGCTTTGCTTGGCACAATGCAGGAAGCAGGAATAGAACAGTCTCCCTCTTCCCCCTGCAATGCAGGGACCAAACCTCTGTATCCCCTTGCTCTGACCTGGACCCGTCTCAGAGGGGGAGCACAATGATCAGCACAAGGTATTTTAGAAAGAGCAAGACCAGCAAACAGGCTTTTCCTCTTGTAAATTATCTCAGTTGCTGGGGTGGCTGGTGTGAAATGATTTTTTGTAGCAGCTCTTGAGCTGAAAAGTGGATGGTATCTATGTGCTACAGTGTAAGAGCAGCAGAAGCATTTGGAGGATTAAATGATGACTCATTGGAGCAAAGCAGGACAGAGAGATGAACAATTGAAAGAGATGACATTAGTTAATACAAAGTTGTTGGTTTTTTTGAGGCATGCAAAACTGTGTTTTACTCTACACAGAAGTGTAGAAGTTTTCGAAGTTGTAAACCTTCTCTCCAGACTATATGTTAAACTAGATAAAATAAAATCTCATTTAAACACTTTTTTTTATACTTTAGCATTATGTTTCATTTTTCATCTACCAGGTGATGTGTCCTTATGAAATTAGAAAAGTAATCCTTGTCTGGCTTGGGTAAACAGAAAGATTGGCTTGTCCTTAAGTGATAGATTACTTTTAAATTACTGTGAAAGCTCCTTTTAAATAGCTCAATGTAAGTGACAAAGTAAGCAAAGCTACTCCTTTTCCCCTCTTTATTGGAGGTAGCTTTAAAATTTTCAGCATACACTCATGGCGTGGAACTTAAGAAAACACACCTCTAGCACACTTCCTGAATGATACACAGTTTTAAATGCAGTAGAGGTAATACATATAGTGAAATTTGATGAGTTTTCCAGTTTTTCTTTTAGCTAAAATATTTGAGGGGTTGTAATTTCTGTGAAGCTCAGATGTTGAAGTGTTTTCTGCTTTAGAAAGTGCAGTTTTGTTGGGCTGTTTGATTTGGATTTTTTTTTGCTTTGGTTTGGCTCTAGGGAAGAAAGTGGATGATAATTATAGCATCTTTTTTCTGAGACAAGGGAGAAAAATACAGTATTTCAACAGTTGCTTTGTGTTTTGTTTTGGGGGTTTTTACCTGCTTTTTGAAAATTTCTGCAGCTAAAACAGCTAAAACAGGGGAGAGATGAACCAATTTTGACAGGGAATTCTGTAACAGTTCATGATGAGACTGGGCTTTATTATAGTGCATTGTAAACTACTAAGCATGGACAGTACAGTTTAATGATAAGCATTCCAGCTGCTCAGCTAAAAAGTCTGCTAAGCATACTCATAGACTGAGTTAGCTGCCTGTTGCAAAGGAAGAATTTGACACAACACTAGGAATTAGGTAACTGGAAGGAGGCATCAGCAGATAGTGTAAAGCATATCAGGGCTCAGGTTAGGGTTTTGCTTTTTAAAACTCAGCATTGCTCCTTCTTACCGTTTATCATAAAATACTAAGTAGTCCTATTACAAGGTCCTAACTCTGCAGAACAGCCTATCTAGTGGCTTAATTTATGACACCATTGTTCAATAGAAGAGTCAAGCATATCTATTAATACATATTCTTATTCATTGTTTGACTATGTACTGTTCCCATTTTATAGTTGGCATTTGCTGCCATGGAATAATTTACACCACTTGAAGTAATCTCTGTAGTAATCTGTCTTCAGATCTAATCTGTCCTCACATGTCTTATCATCATTGTGATAACAAAATGTTAATAAAGAAAAGTATTTTCTAGAACAGTTTTGTTTTCTAAGCCTCGGTGTGTTTCACTTGTCATAACACCAATAAAGTAGAGGAGATAGGTACACCCATAGACCTCATGCTATGAAAACAAATTTTACTTTTGCTGATGTACCATGAAAGTTTGATAACTTTGGAGAACCGTCTGACAAGTCTAATGTAATACAAAATATGCATGAACTGCCAATAATCAGAAATGTGAGGGGAGCTAAAGCTACTGAGACTGAGATGAAAAGCCACACTGTTGACTAACCTCACTGTAGAATCAGAAATCTTGTTCCTTTGATGTGTATTTCTTTTCTTCTAAATCAATCCTAATGCAACTTCTTCCCTGGTCTCCCAAGTCCCTTCCTTGTTCCTGAACATCCAGTTTTGTGGGCAGCAGAGGTACACTTCTTCAGAACTGCCTTTGGTCATTGGTGGCTCTTCTCCAGAGCAACACCTGCTGATCCTTGAGTCACTTCGGTGTCTTTCTGGAAGTGAGAGACCACAACAGAGGGACTTCGTGCAGTTTGTGACATCACATATGTGGAAAGGATTACAAAGGGTATGGGTTGGGTTAACTTAACCCAAAAGTCAGAAGGGATTTTAAGAGGACACAATAAATTAAGTGGCTGCAGCTCATGCAGACCTCCCAGAGGCAGCCAAGGCCTGACATCTTCGGACTTGCAGCTTGCCAAAGAGCCATCAGCTGGAGGATGAGGATTAAGAAGAATAGATAAATATTTGGGAAGTGCAGGGGTGCAATGAGTCTCCTTTGCTGTGTAACTTGTTTAAAGGATGCAGTTTGGCAGCCAGGACTCTGTGCAGGTCAGCCAGCTGCCCCATGGGGAGTCCAGAGCACCTTAATGCAATGAGTCGTTCTCTATCTGGTTAAAATTGTATTTGTTCCAGATGTTTGGCATGCAGACATCTTTACAAATTACCCATGTATAGTTAAAGCTGTAATGCTGGCTATCAGAAAAGAAACTTTTTCAAAAATGTGTTTGTAAAAAGCTGTGAAACCACTGAATATTAATTTCAAAAATCTCACTTCTGTTCAGTTTGACTTACACAGCTGATGATCCCAGGATTTTTGTTCATACTTTTGTGGCTGAGGTTTCAGTGGACTATGCTATGCCAGAAACATGATGGTTGCGAACATCAAGAAGTACCACTCTATCCTGCTGATGGTTCAGGCCAAATTACCCTTGAGTAAACACTAGTAAATGTCCATTTGTTTAAACCTCTTACGTTTGCTTCATATGTCTGAAACCAAATTAAAGATTTGGCACTACACGTGCACTACATCTTTATCGTAACAGCTGCACTATGCTGAAAGCTTATCAAGATTCTAAAATTCTAAATGTAGCTCTTCAGAATAAATCATAGTCAAAATTGGATGCATCAGTTTTCTTGTTTACCTTAGCAAATATTAGAGTGCAATAAAAGCAAATCTGAAAACCAAAACATTTTGTGTAGAGCACCTGATATCTGCATATGGGAACACTTTTAAGAGTTTTACTTCAGATTATGTTCAATATAAGTCTATGGACTGAATGTTCATTTATGATCAGAGAGTATATTTTTTATTAATTATCTGCCTCACCCTTCTTTTTTTTTTTGGCTCTAATTTTTTTTTTTTTTTNTTTTTTTTTTGGTTTTTTTTTTTTTTTTTTTTTTTTTAATATGTGAGTTTTTTCTGTCAGGAGGTGCATATGATGTTCTGATATAGGTTAGGGTTACATGCCTGACATATAGTAGGTTAGCACAATGAAATGCAAATTAAACTTGTTTTGATTCAAGAGAGTTTCAAAATGAGATCCTACTTTACAAATATCACACATTTTGGTGAGGTTTCACTACATATTTTACTGAAATTAATGTTTTAGGGCCATGGCGACTGCAAGCTGAAACAGGTTGCAGGCCATCTGCTCAATATGTTTTCTCTGATGGCAGCCAGTTCCAGGTGCTTTGGCTTTTAGAAATCCTTATATTAGATGGCTGTGGAATAAAATAGCCCCAGGGCAATGTCTTTGAGATCCATAACAGGTTCTCTGTTTGTTCTATTACCTTAAGCAAAATATTTTGAAAACATCTTACTTTGAAAACAAATATGGTTTACTTCATGCAAATCAAGACATTGGCAATTTGAGGGACCTCTCTGTGTCTGAGCTTTAGGTGTGGATGACTTACAAATTTCACCACAATCATCTTTCAATGGCTTCGAATATGCTCTGCAGAGATGACCTACAAGTTGTAAGTTTACTGAAATTGATTGTATTTTTAAATTGATGAAGCAAGTTTCTATTCAGCTGTTTGTTTTTTTTTTTTCATTTTGCAAGTAGACATGTTCCTCAGTAAGTTATTCAAGCTATTGGGTCCAAAGGAGCTATGGAAGTGCTGTATCCATACTTTGCTTCCCAAAATAGTTTCTCATTTGTAGATAGTAATAAAATAAAGATTTGTGCTCTATTCATAAATAGAATTCTTGTAGCTTTTTGCAGTCCTTTTTGCAGTGTAGTAGATGTCTTGTATCTCTTGGATTACGCTTTTCAGAGATGCAGCTCAGACATTTGAAAATAATATCTGAATATCTGGAGGGAAAAAAAAAAAACCACATATGTCCAGTGAGATGGGCTTTCAAAAAATTGCAGTGTTAAATTTTTTCTGTCTTCTTTTAAAAAATAATATATATAATATTTCACAGTACACTGAGACTTGCTGTATTTAAACATTGTTTGTATACTTCTTTTTCCAGTGGCAACATTTCTTTCTTCTGATCACTTCAGCATGTATTTATGAATTTCCTTAGCACATTTCCTTAGACTTCTCTTTGACATTTGTTCTTTTGTTTGGTTGGTTGGTTGTTTGGTGTTTTTTTTGCTGTTTTTTAACTGGAAATGCAGTAACTTGACACTAAAACCCCTTCAGAAGACCTGATTTTGCTCCATCTGTTCCTCCCAGACTGATAGGGAAGAGCAGGATGGTTGGCCGGGGCCACTCATAAAACCCAAGTTGGAGGTCACAAAACACAGTGCCTAAGACAGCAGTGAAACTTTCCAATGGAACACAGGGGTGGCATTTTTTTCTTCCCCTTCTTCTGTTTCATGTAAATATTGGGCAGCATTCACTGGACAGCTGGCTTTGCTGTTGATGGGGAGGATAGTTGGAAAACTACAGCAGCTGATTTTTAAGGACCCTTTTTTGGTGTGTGTGACCATGGGGCTGAATATAAAGAGTTTATATTTTGATGTGAGTATGGTATATAAACCAGAATGAATCTGGAAGCTGTGTGTCTGACAGACTGTCTACATCTCTGCCCATCTCACTGTTCCTATTCTCCAAGCTCAACATAAGAACATCCTGACAAAATCCAGTTCTACCCAAACCTTGCAATTTTATTCTGTTTGAGCCTAGTTGACATTTGGTCCTTCAGTAAAGGCTATACAGGTCATCTAGTTGGGCCTTTTGTTTCCTTTATCTGTACTTCTCACTCTCCTCCCTGTAAGTATTCTCACACTCTCCTGAAACTTTTAAGCTTTTGCTTGCACAGAAAAATTACTCCAGAAGTTCATATTTTGATTATATGAATAAATCTGTCTTTGAAGAAAGGCAAAGCCTGTAATAAGGAGCAATGACAGGAGTTGTGCTAGTTCCAGTACTGAAACCAATGTGAAAATGAAATTACTTTTCACTTTACTTTGGGACAGGATGGAAGAATAAGACTTTAGAGTGTGATTACTTAAATAAAATGTGCGGGAGGTAATACCATTTCATTCATTTGAATAAATAAACCAGAAAGCTCCACCTTCTCATCAAGAGACTCTTTGGAGAACTGACACTTGGAAATTCAAAACAGTGGATTTTTATTCATGTGTCTCCTACTAAGCATGTGTATTTTGAATTCTCTAATGCAGTAATATGAAGGTGAGAAATTAATAGCTTGCTTTGGAACCTTTGCTGTGGGTTTATTTCAGTGGATCTTGATTTTTTTTTAATATATCCAGGAATGGTAGGGAAGCAGAAGTTGGTAGAGAGAGAGACCTGAGAAGTGGCGAGAGAACCTCTCCTGTCCCTTCCACAAACTTTTAGCCTGTTTCTCCTTGGGAGCAAATAGCTGATTCATGCCCATGTCATGTGCTGTCTAATGCTGAGCTGATGACCCTTACTGCCTCTACATGCTCCCTCTGAAGGAGACCACACTTCTTAAGGGCAGCGTTGAATTGGAAACAACTTTATGGACTTGCTTTTGTTATGCGAATTAACTACTGAATTACTTGTCTTTCTGCTGTGTTTATGGACTTGCCTGTTTCTTATACAAACCAGTTTAATTAGTTGTGTCAGTTCCAGTGCTTGCAGAAAGATTTATAATGGTTGATCTTTGCTGATATTTTCTCTCTGCAGTCTCCATTATAAGTAGCGTTAGCACTCCACAAGGGAATGTACATAAGTGGAGATCATGCTGTGATAACTTTTTAAGGATTCTGGCATTGGGGGGTGTGTGTTGGTGTGTGTGTGTATTTGTCCTTATAGCTAAACATTACTTATAAGTTTTATAGCTACATAAGAAGGACCATAGCTATAATATAAATTGTTATTTTTTATTAATTCTCCTTCAATTTATTTGACTTCAGTTATTGATTGTACAGGAATAACATCCTGTGAACATCACAAGTAAAATGATGATTTAAGAAAGACAAAGAATATTTTGAAATATTAACTGTTCCAGTTATTGCTTTAATAATACAATATTAAGAGTCCAAATTATTGTTTAAAATCTCTTATATGTTACTTGAAATATACCTCCAGTTTAAAAATAAAAACAAACATATACACTGAGTTTGTACAATGATTTCCATCAGAACTATAAATATTTTTCTCACTTTTGATTTTTCTTCCTCTTTAGCCTTTGGGATGCCCCTAGTGCCAGCTTTCCTGCTGAGCATGTCCCAAAACAGCATTTAGGTTTTGAAGGTGTATAAGGGAAAAAGATCATATTGTAGCTTTGCATTTTGGAGTCGGATTCCTCTGCATTCTGCAAGACTCATTAACTTAGAATATTGTGGGAATAAAAGAGATAGTTTGTTATGTTATAAAAAGATTGTAGGCCAATGTATTTATCTTGTGACTAAGGAGATTTTATAATCAGAATCTGTAGTGGAGACGTTAATCATAATTTCAAGTGATAATGAAAGTATTGTTCTCAGTGTAAAGTAGTAAGTTAGGGAATTTTTCAATATTAAACCAGATAAAACCTTAAACAACACAGACTTTTAAAACTGTTTTTTTTTTTTTCTTTTTTTCTGACCTATCATAACTGCTCTTCATTTTAGTGTAGCACATCTCACATACTTTAAGTTTACAAAAAGATATACGAGGAGACTGTTAATTGACCAAGTAGATATGGGACTTTTTAACATTCAAATTAATCGTGCACTAGTAGACTTAGAACTATCTGTGCTAGAAGAAGTGAATAAATGCAAAGGAGCACTATCAGTGTCTTCTCAAAAAGGGAGATATTGAAGCAACATTGGAATGCCTAATTCCTAAACAAAATTGTCAGATTGAGCTCAGCCCAAGGACTTGAAGGTAACTGTGAACACAACACTTGGCATGTGACTTGATGATTTAGTCCTGCCAAGTTACCCTTTATGGGAGCAATACTGTTGAAAATTCAGGAGGTGTCAATTCCAGCCTCATTTAAATAGCCTCCCACTGATGTGTTCAGCTAGATCTCAAACCAGAAATCACACAAAATTAACAGATCTCCAGTCAAACTTAGTAAAACACATGCTTTTCTAAGTGCCTTTTATTGCCTTCCTTTTCTAGTCTTTAGGGATTTTTCACTGCATATCTGGAAAAACAAGTCCCCGTTTAAACACTAAGTCTACAGCTTAAATGGTAAGGGGCAGCTGCATTAATTATTGTGTGGTTATTACTCAATTAGTGTGAAGCTGATGACTTGGATGCAAATGCAAGCAAGAGAAAATGCAGTTCTAGTTTCTTTACTTGGAACTTTTGTGCTTTAAGCCAATATATACCCCAAAGAACAATTTTTAGAAAATCACATAAAGTAAAGCACAGTTTTTAAACACTTCCATGCTTGTAAATATGAGCTTGCTGCTAAAAGAGGCCTAGACACTTTTCAGTTCCCATTGACATCACTACTATTCTTGGACCTTGTATATAGACTTTCTGTTGTATACATTTCTACTTTTTTTAAATATATTTAATGTTTTAAATATTGTGTATATGCTTCCTTAGGACTTTTTGGTTTTTTCCTGTCTAGGTTTACAATGGTTTTACCTTCAGGCTGGCAAGTGTTGTCTGTGAATGGCACCTAGCCTTTTCCATTCTAAAATCCTATTTTCAACATGTTTCTGGAAAACTGTAAATTTTTTAAGATAAAATGATGCATCTTATTTTCTCCTTTGTTTCCCTTTCCACCAGAAGAATTCAAAAATTTAGAGGAAACCCATCCTTCTGCTAATATTTAGTCAGCCTCTTACAGGAAGTATCTTCTGCCCTTCTTAATGTAGCATGGCAAAAGGGAAGGTGCCTACTACAAAAATTGCTCAAATTTGCCCAGGTAGCAAGCTTTCAGAATGCTTTAGTTTTTACATGCTCAGTAGAGAGCTCTAGGCCTCCAGAGTTGAAGAGTTTGTATTCTTTCCATGCTGAAAAAACAACAACTTAGGACTGAGCAGAGTATTAGCTGCTTCAATCAGGATGTGTTTCGGGCAAATTTGGATTTTGGCACAGAAGTCCCAAACCAAAAGCAGGTTGACTGTACCTTTCCTGGGCTGTCGGTGACTGTGCTTCTGGGTTTGGGTCGAGTGCAAACTAGACAGGGAAGGAGGTTAATTAGGTTGGTATCATTTGAGAGATAATTATACATGGAAAGGAGCCCCAGAACTGGAGTTCTGTTTAAAAAGTTGACAAATACAAGAGTACATCAAATTAAGGTCGCCCTTAGAAAGAGAAATGTGTATTTTTTACAGTTAGTCTGGACCAAAAAGCAGATTTTTTTCATCAGGATTAATTGCAATTATTTATAGAACACAATTAATTTTAGTTAATTATAGCATTCACTGTGTGTATAATTTTTGGTTTGGTGTGGTGATAAGTACAACATTGGTATAACATCACATAGCTTCAATACATCTTGAACAACTGGCATACAGCAATATCCATTAAGAGTACAGATCATTCCTCATTGTTTCAGATCTATTTCGAATTTACTGAAGGAAAAGTAGTTTCCAAGAGGGTTTGATGCAGTACTTAATAAAAGTGCTGTAGACTTTTTAATTTCACATTTCAGTAGGTCTTGCAGGGGCTCAGCTGGTCTTTTTTAGGTTTCAGAGGATTTCTGAATACTTCAAAGACACTGGCGTTTTTCATATTCCTCTTTTTGGCCTGAGCATACCACGATGAACTTTGACAGTGGCTGATGTAACCAGCCCACTAGTCAGGGGAAAACTGAAGAAACAAGGCTCAGAACCTTCAGCCATTTCTTGAACTTATGTCTGAGTGAAAGGATGAGCAAACAATAGAAGAGAAAGGATAACAGAGATAAGGAATGGCAAAATTGGTTGCCTAAGTGATTACTACTGGTTTATTCACATCAGTTACTGCATAAATTAGCAGTACAAACAAGGGTCCATTTAAAAGTTTAGAGTGAAAAGAATTAGAGGAGAAAATTTCATCGAAGTGTCCTAAAAATATTATTAAACCTCCACAGATGGGATACTTTCAATTGATTTTTAAGACTAAAATATCTGACCTTCTCCTTTGGGTCCTTGTATATGAAGCTTCTGGCTACCCAATTTATCTTGAATCTTGTTTCAGGACAAGCTGGCCCTTTTAAAGAGGCTTCTTAGATATTAAAGACAGTCTGAAACATGCAATTTCCTACAGAAGTAGCCTGGGAATACAAGCTCAGTATAAAGCAAACAAGAAAAGCTGGAAATTAATCTTTTGGAGGAAAAGCCCAATAGGAAAGAATGAAGATGCTCATCTTAACTCCCTAGTAAAAGATGTGCAGGATGATGCCTGCAAGGGATTGCTAGGCAGAGGAAAGCACATGGATGACATTTGGAATTTATTTCTCTCAAACAAAAATTGTAACGTAAAACTCATGCCCTGAAGAATATTAACTCCTATAGCTCATAGAAACTCTCTGAAACACTAGCCAGTGAATTATACCACTGATTTAGAGGTTTCTCAGGTAGCTAAAAAATATATGAAGTCTTCAGGGCAGCAAAATCTTTTCTAATAAATTTGTATGTCATCAAGCACAGTGCCAAGAAGTGCTGTTTCTATTTATGCCAGTAAGCGTGTGCTATGAAAACTCCTTTGGATGTCTGTAGTTTAATTTCCTTTTAGGGTCATTTCTGCCAAAAATATTTTATTATACAGCTGGTTTATTTTTTTACTTTTTATGTGAGTTTGGCCCTTGAATTTGTTGGAGAAAACCAAAGTTAACTGTTCATATAGCATCCAGAATCCAATGTAAAGGGGCACAACACTTCTGTCTAGCTGGCATCTAGAGCACAAAGGATCAGTAAACAGTTGACAATCCCTTTTGTGTGGGGGAATGTTCATTGCCAATGTTTATGTAGGAAAAGGACTTGGAACAGACAAGTGGTCTTTAAGAAGATTCAAGGAATTGTGAAGTTCGAGGAAAAATAGGGAAGGATGTCAATCTATTTCAGGCCTGTTTGCTTCAATTTTTTTCCCCTGTGAACAAATAGCATATCACTGTAAGGGGTTTCTCCTGGTCACTGACTGCTGTGTTATCAGTCCCAGTGGGAGAAAACCTGGACCTAAGTGGAATCAGTTGAGGTATTTATGGAAGCAACAATCCCAGGTCTGGTCTGAGGGGAGGAGGTCCCAGCATGAACATGGCAGAGGTAGATGTCGATTTGAGATCTGAATCTTGTGGCTGCAGGGCAGGTCTGTATTGTGGAATTGGTTAAAGTGCAAAGGAAGCACCACTGCCACCCAACACAGTGCCATGCAGGCTTCCTGGCATTCCTGTGGGAGAAAGGGAGCTCTCTTTATATTGACAGGAAGAAAGGACACAGTCTTAAGCTGTGCCAGGGGAGGTTTAGGTTGGACATTAGGAAGAATTTCTTCTCAGAAAGAATGATTGGATGCTGGAATGGACTTGCCAGTTAGGTGGTGGAGTCACTGTCCCTGGAGTATTTAAGGAAAGACGGGATGTGGCACTCAGGGATATGGTCTAATTGATGTGGTGTTCAGTAACAAGCTGGACTTGATGATCTCAGAGGTCTTCTCCAACCTAATTTTTTGTGTGTTTCTGTGATTGTGACAAGGCTGAAGTGAGGAAGGCTTTGCTTGCATTGGCATTGTACTTTTGGACAGAGCCACAGCCAGGCAACATCTGAGCTGATTTTAAATGTCTGCCCAGCACATCCCGTCACCCTTGGAGTTCTACCATCAGTGAAGGAGGTCCAGAACAAGGTTGTACCTGCAGAGGTTGCTGTGCTTACTCCAAATAAATGTTAGAAGGATAATGGAATGACGAGCTTCATCTTCAGCTTCTCCTCAGGCCACCACCCCACACATGTTTGCTAAATATTTTCAGGATTCTTCTCTGGCATTATTACCTTTTCATTTGGTTGTTTGATTTGTTTTTCTTTGTTTTCTTGGTGTAAGTTCTCTATATAATACTGATGTATCTTGTAGTACATCCAAGAACCTTCACCAGGAGTTAGATAACGCTTAGTTATGTGTATCTGTGAGGAAAAAAACCCACTGTGTTGACAGGAGAACAGTGAAAGGTATAAATGACAAGTAACTTTAGAAGTGAAAAACTAGCTGTTGTATTTGTGTAGTTTGTAATGTACTTAATAATTGTAAAATAAGTGTCAGTTATGGAAATCTTCCAAGACAATATTTGATAACTGAGGTAACTTATTGTTGATAGTTTTAGAGAGTAGTCAGTTTGAAAGAGGAGTTGATAGTTTTAGAGAGTAGTCAGTTTGAAAGAGGACAGGTTCATTGTATTTTGTGACATTCATTCTTTTATTCTTTAAGTTTCATCAAGGACAAACCAGTTACAAGCTCCCATATTCCATGTACTTGCGCTTGTAGAGTAGTCTAAGAAATCCATACTTAATCTATCTGCAGTCATTGTGATCACAGTAAAAAAGAGACTGGAAGGGACCTCCAGAAACAGATCTAATTTGATGTGGTTGCTCAGAGCTGTGTCCAGTTGTGTCTTGAATTCCTCCATTGATTTTTCTCATGAGGAGATTCCACAGCCCGTCTGAACACCCTGTGTCAGTATTTAACCACTCTCATGGTAGAACAACAAACACAAATTAAAGTTCTAATATGCAATCAGAATTTCCCATGTTCTGACTTATTATTGTTGTAGTTCCACTGAGAAGTTACAAGAAGAGTCTGGCTCTGTCTTCCCTGTATCCTCTGGTTAGGCAATTGTATACAGCAATATATTCTCCCCTGACCCTTCCCTCCTGTGGGCTGAAGAGGCCCAGCTCCCTCAGCCTCTCTTTTTTTTTTTTTATGGGTGATACACGTCTGTCTTCACAACTTTCTCTTCTGGATATATATCCACTTGTCTAACTTCAAACTGGTTTTGATTTCTTCTCTTTTTCCGCCAGCCTGGATCATTTAATAGAAATAGTTCTGGTAGCTGAAAACAGTGAATATGTAACTGTTGTGTTTTACCATGAAGCTTATGACATATAGAATTGGAGCTGGGCTGAGGCAAGAAGGTGTGCTGAACAACTCCAGCTCTCTCAGCATCTGCTCATATGACAAATGTTCCAATCATCCTTGTGGTCCTTTGCCAGGCTCACTCCAGAATGTCCCTGTCTCTCGTGTACTGAGAAGCCCAGCTTGGGGCCCAGTACTCCTGTTGTGTCTCCTCAGGGTTTTGCAAGGGGAAGGATCACCTCTCTCAGCCTGCTTATCCTAGTACAACCCAGGATATCAGTGTGTTGCAAGGGCACGTTGCTGGCTCATGACCAATTTTGTGTCCACCAGGTCACAAGGTCCTTTCCTGCACAGCGGCTTTCAAGCTGGTCAGCCCTCAGCATGTAGTGCTGTCTGGGGTTGTTCCTCCACAGGTTCTGGACTTTGTATTTTTCACAAATTCAGTTGTGTTGAACTTCACAAGGTGCCTGTTGGCTCATTTCTCTATTTCCCTCTGAATGGCACAACTCTGTTATATCAGCCTCTTCTGCCAGTTTTGCATTATCAGCAAAGTCCCTGGGTGCGTGTTCTGTCTCATCACCTATGTCATTGAAGAAGATAATTAAAAAATACTATCCTTGAGATCAACCCCAGGGGTAGACCACTGGGGACTGTCCTCCAGAGGAACTTTATGCTGATCACAACCCTTGCAGTTTGGCAGTTCAGCCAATTTTCAGTCCACCTCACTGTCCACTTATCTAGTCCATATTTCATTCCTTTGTCTATGGGGATGTTATGAGAGGCCATGTAAAATCAAGATAAACATCCACAGCTCATTTCATCATAGGAGGCTCTCAGATTGGTCCAGCATGATTTTCCCTTTTCCTATGCTGTTTACACCTATCATTTCCTTGTCTGCAATATGTCTGGAATGTTTTGCTGGAGGGTTTGTCCCTATGCCTTCCCAGGGCCCAAAGTGAGATTGAGTGGCATGTAGTTCCTTGGATCCCTCTTCTGGCCCACGATGGGGGTGATATTTGTTTTTTTCCAGTCCTCTGGAACCTGTTCAAGTCACAACAACCTGTCAGAGATTACTGAGAGTGGCCTAGCCAGGGGCATCAGCCCACTCCCTCAGCACTCATGGGTAAATCCCATCAGGTCTCAGGGATTTGTTTATGCCTACTTTAGTTCCTTTAAATGTTCCATTACCTGATCCTCCTCCACTGAGTCTAAGACTTCTTTGCTCCATATTTCCCCCATCTTGGGGGCCTGGAATTCCTACCGTAATGAGTAAAGACAGAGAGGAAGAAGACATTGAACACCTTGGTATTTTCCATGTCCCCATCACCATTTCCCCTTCCCCATTTCCCCCTCCCCATTTCCACAGCAGGCCCATATTTTCTCTTTCTTTCACTGCTGATGTACTTGTTGTCCTAAGCATTCCTCACCAGCCTAAATTCCAGGTGGATTTTGGCTTTCCCAATCCTGTCCTTGCATACTCAGACAGTTTCTTTATGTATATCTTCAATCTGAAAATATAAACTTGGATGGTTGGCAATATATGATGTGAACAGGTGACTTATGTTAAAACTAAGTACCCCAAACTCCTCCATAATATAAATAGGCAACACAACATATATGAAGGTAATGGCTGATTTAGAAACAATTTTTTTTTCCAATAAAAAGTTTACCTAAATATTTTTCCTTTTCTGTATGGAACATGCATGCACTGCTGATGATAGGCAGCATGTTTTGTTTCTTAGGTATTTGCCTTTGTTTCCTTCTTTTTCCTATGGAGTTGACAAGGTTAACTTAAGATCCATAACTCCTTAAGTGAAGTTTCTAGCTTTCTCTGACATTATTAACACTTACTGTTTTAACTCATGTGTTATTTAAACAATGGCCAGATATTGGAGTAGGTACTAAGTGCACTTCTGTGTTTCTTAAATATATTTGAATCACTTACAGGTAGTCCTACTGCATTTTGTTTGATAAATAAAAATATCTTTCTTAAGGTCCCAGACTTTGCAGGCAGAAAAATAACCCAGATTGTCTTTGGAAAAGGCTTTATCTCACTTTTTCAGAGTATAAGTATATGCTAAGAAGCATAACCCTGGCATACTGAAGTGGTCTCGAGTTTACAGCTATCTTTATCTGTCCTGCCTACATAAACAAAAGCTGATACACAGGTAGATCTCTTGTTGGTCCTTCTGTAACAGAAGCTTTTAATCTTTATCTTAGTTTAGTTTGTGTCCAGTATTCTCCATGGTTGTTTGATATCATCAGCCCAATGCTGACATTGAAGTTGGGTAATTCCTGCTTACTAATTATCCTCTTGAATGCTCTTAAGTGGATGTAGTTTCACTGTATTTATGAAGAGGCTCAATTAAAATAATCCTGGATTAATCCCACTACACTCTTTGGTCTTGTTTATGACTTTGTTTTTCATCAAATCCACACAAATTGTGAAAAGACATTATTCTGTTTGTGGTACTGTCATTATCATCTATTATAGAATCTCTCCCCTAAAAAAATGTAAATGTATCCTTGATTGCATTCTACTCTTCACAGATACACAAAACAGACATACCAAAGATTTTGATTATGTTACTTTAAAATCATTGTCTTTTAGGCACTCACCTTAAACATAGTTATATATATATAGTCACCTTGGAACTATCCTGTCAAATTTGGGGTGCTTTTAAGAAAATTAATTTTAGTTTCACACTGTAGTTTTTGAATGTTTAAGAGGTTAAAAAAAGGGGGCTTTCACCTGACAGCTTCTAGAAAGCTTATGAAATGAGTCTATGCAAAGCAGGTAACATAAAGTGCATTTACCTATCTCAGTTCAAAACTATTAGCACATTATTTATGGGATCATAAAAATACTTCTTGTTGAATGAGTGCTTTGATGAGAAAACCTGTTTAGAGCATAGAGGTGTATGGTATGCACTGTAATATCAAGTTGATCTGTAATCATAATTTTTTGATGTGTCAATATGTAGGGGAGTAATCTGTCTCATTTAAAAAAAAAAGTGAGTCTGATTCATTTTCACTGGGTCAATTGCTGTTGCTAATCCAGAGCCTTTGTCAGCTTGCAGGCTTTCTTGTGTGTTGTGTTTTTATACTTTGCTTAACAGTCAGGTAAGATGATACAGTGCTCTTGGTTTTCTACTTGGTACAATAATGTGATACACTTAAAATAGGTGCTTTTAGCAAATTTTACTTCTTGCCTGGGTATTCACAGGGAGACACATGACCACAGAAGGATAGAATGACTTTGATTTATTTGCATTAACAATTTTTTTCCTTCTATTTATGATGCTGTCTTTAGTGTCATACAAATTCATTCATGAAATAAAAACTTTGATAGTCTTGGAGAAAAAAAAAAGTTGTGCTCTCTGAAACATGGTACTAATGTTATAGAAATGTAGCTTGTTTTGCTAAGTTTTGAGGAAAAAAATGCCACTTTGTGCTCTGAATATTTAATAAAAGGAAAATCTCTCAGGACTACATTCTGTCCACAGTACGAATTAATCTCCTGTGGTTTATATTTGGATTGCAGGAATTATTATTTCTTCCAAATTTGTGCATATTTCCTAGTGGAGTATCTTTGCTGTATTTCTTCTTACTCATATCATGTGGTTTTAAATTTTGCATTCTAATTCTCCCTATTTCAGACCAGTATTTTTGTCAATACTTCTTAACAGAATTTCATACAGATTGCAGTAACATATCTCTGGATATGAGTGGGTGTGTTGTCCTGAGGTATGCAGGCAGGTAACTGCTGAGTGCCTTAGACTTGCAGTGATACCTCATCTAATAATACTGTTCTAAGCACTTGGTACACAAGAATATTCCAGGATTGGGTCCTGCAGGCAGTGAACATGATAAAGAGGATTAATTCCAGTAAATGAACATACACACAGAGAGTAAGATCTTTGGTAGTCATGTACTGCTTGTGTGTGCATAAACATGTTATAATGATTTTGTCTCCTAGCTTTTCTTTTCAATATTTCAAACTACTACAGCATTGGGAAAACTATTTGTGTATTCTAACTCTAGTAAATAAAATGGGGAAATCCTTAGAGAGCTAACACTGCAGAGTTTGTAGAATCTGGCATGAATTCATTATTATTATTTTGTTTTAGAATATTTTAGATAATCATTAAAGCTGTTTTTTCCCCTTCACTTTAGTAAGCAGGTTTTGATATTTTAGTGAACCTTGAATTTTGACAAAGAGGCAAACCCCAAATTGTCCATTACTCTTTAAAGGATTTAAAAACAAAAGTGTAGTGGGAAGAGCAACTTGGTCTAATCCCACATGGGGAAAAAAAAAATTTAAAAACCCACAAAGAAGTCCCCAACAACCAACCCAAAGTCTTTCCCCGCTCGCTCCAGGCCAGCCGGAGCAAACCGGAGCCTCCCGTCCCCGCTGGCCCAGGCAGTGTTCCGCGGCACCGGGAACGGGGTGCGGGAGCTGCAGGCCCTGAGCTCCCGGCCAGGGCCGTGCTGCCTCCGGCACTCCCAGGCGCGCTGGCACGGAGCGGAGCACAGAGCGCACGCTTTGCTGCCTGACCTGCCCGGCCCTTCCCGGCCTTTCCCGCCCGCATCCCCCGGCGGGTCCCGGCCGGGCTCGGGGCAGCGCTCCCCAGCCCCTCCGTGCAGCCGGCGGGGGTCGGGTTTTCTCCCCTGTCACTCGTCCTTCTCCTCAGCGCAAGGGCGGCTTGAAAATCGGAAATTATCTTCATTGAATGTTTTCTGTGCAGAAACAAGCGGGCCCTTTTTGTGCACGAGGCGAAGGCAGCAGACCTTATCACAAAAGACAAAGGCAAATATTTATCAGGGAACAAAAGATGCCCACGGTTGCTTGCAGTGGGGGAGATTTTTCTCTCTCTCCCGGTGAAGATGTTTAACAGCATAAGATGTTTATCAGGACTCCTTCTAGAAAATCTTTGTTTCCCGGCAAGATCTACAAATGAAACTGTTTTTCTTTCCGTGAAGCACACAATGAAGCTCATGAGTTAAACTGCAGTGAATGCAAACACCTGCCTGTCCCTGTGTTGACTTTGTGTTTCAAGAAGGTCTTTTCTGTTCCACATGATAATGGTTTGGGGGCTTCGTTTTGTTTGGGTTTTTATTTATTCTGTGTGCAGAGAAATGGTCATTTTGCCTGTCTTCACTTTATGTCACTCCTGATGCAGCGATTGTCTCCTTTAAAGGAATATCATGTTGTTAAAAAGATTTCTTCTCCTTCAGAATGTTGTGTCATCGAGTGAATAAGCCATTACATTTTACTGCTTTCCCTGTCTGACTTATTTGTCTGTGTTTTTTGTTTTGGTTTTTTTTTTTTTTTTTTTTTTTTTTTTTGTTTGTTTGTTTTTAATGCTCTGGTTGATGAGCTACTTGTCAGACAATTTTACATTTTCAGTCGTGAATGAGATGGAGGAAACATTAGAATCCATATAACCTCTTAAAGCATTTTTGCTTGTTCACCTTATTGTTTCATACATGGAAACACAGTATTTCAGATGGATTTGAATGCTGATTATCCCATGATTTCACACACGTGTATCCCTAATACAATATGATTTTTAGTTGGTATTACAAATGGACAAACACTTTTATGAGTATTCATTCCTAACAGCTGGGTCATCAGTTACCTACAAAATCTTGTATAAAAGTTTAAGATTCTATAATACAAACCCCCACTTTCTCCACCTTGTGAAGAGGCTACTTATGATTAAATTTTTTCACATGACAAATATTCAGCCTCATCATAAGCATTGTAAGTTGATGTTATTGCACAGATTTCTGGCACTGAACAACATAATTCATAGTAGTGCCTGAGATCAGTATTTGGGGCATTTTTATAGTTTGCAGGATTCGAGGAATACTTTTGAATTCTTTCCACAACAATTTCGATTAGAGCATTACAATGGCTTAGGGTTTTATGTACAATGCTGTAAAGTAAAAGTACTGCATCGTAACAGAAGTGTTATACCCAGAAAGGGCTTGTCTTCTTTTTTAATATATTTCATAAATATTGGGGGTGGGGGAGATGTCTGATTATTCACATGACTATGTTTGTAGATAGTCCTATTTGTCTGGAAAAATATATTCAAACTGGTGGGACTCCTGGGAGCAAGCATTTGTGGAATTGTCATCTTTCTACTTCATATACATAATTATATTTTAAATTAATAATGTAAAATAAAGCTTTGGATTAGGAGACAGATTGGAGTATTGTTTTTGTTTCTTTATTCATGACCATAATATTTTTCTCAAACTTCTTTTCTGAAACTTCACAGACCTGCCAGTTTTAGAAGAATAACTCCTGTGTGTGTTTGTAAATTATTTACCTTTCTACCGACCTTAAATGTATCCATTTTAATGAAATAAAATTATTTTAGTTCTAATTTAACAGAATAGTTCTTAAAGGTGCTCTATGATTCTTTGTTTTCATGTATCTATTTCAATTCTGATTACACAGCTTGCACTATATGTTTCTTTGTTACTGAGTCTGGATAGTTTGATATTCTTTTCTCAAAGTTGTATAGAGAACCAGTAAATTAAATGGTCTCAGGACTCTCTTAAAGCTGGTAAAAATATCCTTTTTTCAATTTCTTTTTGGCTTTCTCAGTTCAGAGTTTTTTCTTTACTTTCCCAGAGATAGAACATGGTCTATGATAACTTGCAAGATGTCTCTGTTATACTAAGGTTTTTTGTATTTCTGATAATAGTAGAGTGTGTGTCTGGAAACTAAAATATAAATATAACAGAGTGTATAGTATTATAATTTTTTTTCATTTCACTGAATAAAATTATTATCTAGGCTACTCTGGATTGAACTACTATCATTTTCTAAGGCTGTTTGGCAAGACACGAGTACTTTAGTAGAGAGAGATTTATTCTTCAGAAACACAATATATTCTGCAGACAAATATTCTGTAAAATATTAAATGCCATATAGTTCTGGACTGCTTTTGTCCTCCAGGTGAGTTTTCTTCTTTACAAAAAAAAAAAAAAAAAACCCGAAAAAAAAAAGAAAGAAACAAAGAAACTGGGACTGCTCCAACTTTCATTTCTAACAGGACTTGCATTATTTGAGGATTTTATTGTTATGAGTTTTATAAATACAGTAGTGAATTATTATTTCTACAGAAGCAGGAGAGTAGAAAGAAAAGGGGGAAAAAGCATATATGACCAAGTTTGTAGGAAAAGCTCATCTTTTATGATAACTTACCTTCTTGCTTACTTCTATCTGATAGCATACCCATGATATTTCTTTTATCTATATATAAAAGAATTTATAATGGTTAACATGGCCAACAACTCAGAAATAATGAAAATCATACTGCTATTGTAATAAATTCACTCCAACATTAGGAAGCCATTTGTACAATGGTAATGCATTGTTGCTGGTGATAGCAGTGCTGAGCATTCTGTAAGGTGGTTGGTGGTGAATAAACAACTTTTAAAATTTATTTTCCAAGGCACGTGAAGTATTTAGAGATGAAAGGGAAGGACATTAAAATATGAGTATTTTTGGTACACTTTTGTACAGATGGGATTGTAATTGGTGACATGGGAATAGTATATATACTGAAATATTTGAAATGCTAATTCATTTTTCCTTCAGTTTTCCAACTGCCAGCTGTAATTATGGATCTCATTTAACAGATGCTAACACAGGGAGTAGCTTTACTCTTGGAGTAGTCCCACTGAGACATGGAAGTAAAGTTAAGGCTCAGGTGCTTAAGCATTGGTCTAGATACAGTTCTAGGAATTTCCTGGATGCTGCTATAAAGACTGTCTGATGCCTAGGTTATAAACTATTTGCATTTTGGAAATATCTACTTATACATAAATTAAGTTGTGCAGTTATGTTGTTTATCAAGAATAATGGAAGCCTTTACATTTAAATTTATCACTGTTTACAATCCTTAAAATTCCATTATTTGTTGACAGAGGTGAATGAATCTGAAGTGGTTTTTAGCTCCACAGAGCTCTCATAAAATTTGAGAGATGAGTGTGAAATGGTTTATGAAACTATTTCAATTAGTTTTATACTATTTTCCAGTGGGATGTGTTATATACAAAGAAGTGTTCTAAGAACAGTAATGGTGTCTCTAAATTTCCTCAAGTTTTCTTTTTGAATTTTTAAGAACATCTGAATAAAGCATCTGTTCAAAAGAAATTCTATACAAGCAAGGGTTCAGTTGGCAGAATGAACTTAAGACTTTCGTCAGTCTTCTCTCTGTGAAAATGATACAAACCCATTAAAAAGACAGTCTGTTTCAGTCTACTTATTGTTAAAATAGAAAATCAAATAAATGCATCGAGTAAATTTGGTTGAGTTTTTTTCCTTTTATCGATATTTAAATATATGTTCCATTTATACTTCAATTTTTATTTATTGGAAAAACTGTATTTTGCTTCAATGAGAAACCCTATATTTTTCAATCCAGCTTGGTAACGTAATGTTGGACTTTCAGGTTGAATGAAATGTCTTTGTAATTGTAACATTGAAAATTATTAATATCATGAAAGACTTCTTCAGTCCTACAGGACTTTTCAACAAGGATTTAGTAGGAATGGATCAAAAAATGTTCTATATAATATTAATGGAAATTACTTCAAAATTTTTGTCATGTAACAGGAAATATGTTCCTTTTTTAGCACTTTGTGGCTGTTGAACAATTCTATAAGAATCTGTAATAATGATACGATTTTTGTAAATTCTGGAACAGGATAATATTTTTTCCTTCACTGTAAGGACAGAAAATCTTTACAGGACAAAGAAGTAAAATCCTGAAGGAATTCACTACACAGGAAAACAAATTTGCCTCAATTCTGGGAAAGGAACTAAGTTTATTATCTTGTATTGTTGTTGGTGTTTTATTTTTATTATTTATTATTATTGTTGTTGTTATTATTATTATATTGCCAAGTGATTTTAAGATGCTTTAAAGGTTAATGAGAAAACAGAAAACATGTTTTGAAGCAACTTCTGAATGCTTCAGAATAAAGGAAAGAATAGTCTCGTTCTGTGCTTCCTTTTTAAATTTAAACTTGGACAAAAGTATTTTTGCATTTGTTCAGAAGCCTTTTTTCTCCTTGCTTTGAAACGACTGTAATTGAGTAGGGATTTGTTTTGATAAGAACTAATAGAAGTGTAATTATAAAAGGGTGAATAGAGATTACAAAAAGATTGTGTTGTTTCAGGTTTTCTAAGTTATTCAATCATTATTTTTTAATGTTTTTACTCTCCTTGTGCCAATGCAAAAAACAAGGATGTGAGTTATGCAGTATTTAGAAGGCTAAGGTGAATTTTCAGCGTGTATGCAAAAGCAATAAAAAGTATAACAGGAAACTTCATATTGCTTCACATTAATGTTTAGGGCCAGATCATAACTATAGAAAGGATAACAGTGTGAAGTAATTTGCTGTCTGGGTTTACGTGGGTTTTTTTGAAAGACACAACCTAGTATCTTTTTAGGCATTCACAGGGAATAAGTAAAAAAAAAAATTCCTTGCTTTGTCAACCAATGCAATTTATTTGCTTTATTTTTTCATGCACTTTCCAAGATTGTTTCCTATGCTCATTCAGAGTTGGAGACTGAAACTGAGGTGGCTAATTATTCACACAGTTTTATGGAAGATAATCCTCCCTATTTGTCAGCCCTTTGTCCCTTACACCTCGTACTGTTGCAAGTTCTGATGTTGATACTTAGTTGTTGGAGCCAAAGAAATACAGAAGAGGTCTCCATCTTGCCCCTGTGCTTTGCTTTATACAGTCATGTTTGTTTTCTTAGTGTGAGTGGAAGATGCCAGCAATTTAATCAAGTCAGTGTATGGTGGGCATTGGGAGGTTTTGGTCTTTCACTTATTCCTTGAAAAGAAGGACCAATCCCATACCTGCAGCAGCTGGGTACAAAAGGCAAGAGAATACATGTGTCTTGGGTGAGATTTCAAACCTATTTAGGCCAGAAGGGAAGAGACTCTCTGTGTGGGGCTTTTGAGTGACCTTAAAACTCCAGGTGAGCAAGAGGATGGTTTTGATGAATCAGCAAGAAGCCAGAGCAAGAGAAATTCCAAGGGATTTTCCTACCTGTGAGGTGGACTTTCTTTTTAATGATGGGAATGAGACAACAAAAGAGGAAGGATTCATGCATTTGTTTTCTCTGTAGTCTGAGCAGTACCAGAAAGGTGCTCCTGTTTCGTATGCAACATCAGGAACAGAATAAATGTATTTGACTTAAGGATGTCACTAGTAGCTCTGTTGTAGTGAAAGATGTTTGTTAAAAAAGTGCATGTTGTGGGTAAAATTAGTTTTAAATTGATTTGTTCTCAAATTGGTTTAGTCATTCAGATTCAATTTTATCTAAGACTTTGAGGGGTTTCTAGACAACTCTTTCCTGAATAGCACTATGGAGCTTTTTGGCATTATACCCAAATTAACAACATGCTGCGTCATTAAAAAATAAAAGACCTGCAATTTTTTTCTTGGCGTAGATTTCTGCAAAGCAATAAAAGACTCCCTATGTTGATTACAGATATTGTAAAGTGTTTTCTTTGCTCCATAAACTTGGAGCATTTAATGTTTTGATATATTGTATGTGGCCTCATAAGACCTTTTCCATTTTTCTGCTTGTACCTTGTTTGACGAGGGTTTCAGGTCTCGTGCAAGAGAGATTTCTGAAGGACAAAATCAGTGTGCCCTGCAGGAAAAGCAAAGGCAGTGAAGGCATTTGTAGGCAGGGTATACATACATTAGGAACCTTGCCTTTAGTGAATACCTACTGTTTTACTGATGGAAAGTTGCAGTTTTCCAGTGGCCTCATCTGTATTTAAAAAAGAAATAAAATTGACCTGGCATGTGAACAAGTAGTACCATTCTCTATTGCTACATTGAAATACTAGAATTTCTCTGATATTAGAGATTTGTTCATTGTTAGACCAAACACAAGTTTCTCTTCTTCCAGTTCTAATGCTTACACAGAGAAAACCTCAAGCTTCATACATTCTAGGTGTTCCCTCCTCTCAAAACTATTAATTGAAGAACTACATGCAACTTCCCAGTGAGGACTGTTCACACCAAATCTCTTCCTGCATAATCCCATATGATCACAAAACTTTCCCAACAAGAAACTTCAGGTGTTATGAATTGCTAAAATGGTTTACAGATAGCTAGAAGCTTCTCAGAAGTATTAATAAAAATGCCTTGTGCTGGCTTGGTAATAAAGGAAAAGTCAAGGATGGACTATCCCTGCCTTGAGCAGGAGAGGAGCTGGCACTGGACTTGTTCTGTGGGGCAGTGCGGGAACCCACTTCTCAAGTATTAGACCTTAGCCACTCAGGATTGATTACAAGTCATGTCCTAAGCCCTTGCCTGAAATCCAAGAATTTAGTTTCACAAAATAGTTTTGTGCTGTTTAATTTTGCTTTTGCATTTTATTGCAAAAGAAGCAAGGCTTTTCATGCCTTTTGGTGTAGCGCATGGATAAAGGGTGCACCATATGGGAATAGGAGAAGCCATCCTGGAATAGCTGGTGGACTGGAATTCCCATCCTGTTCATGCCTCTTACTGTGCATGCCGAGGGCAGGGATGCAGATCTGAATCACCAACTTTGTTTTATGTTCTGACAATGAAGAAATTCTACTTCATAAAATATGTTCTTAAGAAATGCTCATATTTTTACCTGTTTAACAAATTTTTTTACTGGTTAATTTTTGGTAGCATTCAGTGGATCACTTTTATGCCATATACTACTCCTATGCAGGATTATATTTCAGATATCTTTGAATAACACACAATGTCAGTGAGAATCGCCATTTATGAAAAACAGAAGTATGAGTGGTAATGTGAAATTCTGTGGGGCAGTTAGTAAGAAAGTTTAATCAACCATTAAATAATCAATAGTTACTAGTTCACAGAAGGTTTATCAAATTTTTAATTTCTTTGGTTTCAGGACATGGGAAGATATCATTTTCAACAGCCTTAAGGAGTTAGAGGTCACACTCCTATTGAATTTAAAAATAATTTGAAAATTTTATTACCTTAGGCTTCTTCGAAAATCCCAGCATACCTGGGTTGGATGTGTTACTTTTTACCACTGAAAGGAGTGAATTGTGGATTCTAAATGTCTGGTTCTTCAGAAATATATGGATCTTGATAACAAGAAATGAAGCATTCTTAGGTAAACTTTGAATTCTTAGAAAACTTCGTAGAGGGACTTTTAAATATCTCATAATGACTAAATTCAGTTTCATTTTTTTTTCTTGCTTATCTTTAGTGTCCTTCTAGTTTTGTGAAAAAGATCATGTGCTAAAGATTTTGTAACCTTTTTGTTAGTTGCATAATTTAGATAAGAGAACTCCTTTTACTGGGAAAGATTTGTGATGTGTAGACTATTTTCTTTACTGAAAAACATTTTTGTTGTTTTGTTGGATTTTTTTTTATTCTTACCAACAGAAAAAAAGTACTTGCCATCTCTGTTTCTCTCTAGATATCTGAATTTATCTTTGGACTGTTATCTTGAAGTACTCTGGAAAGCATTCACACTAACTTCATAGTCAGTCACACTATTTTATTTTATCTTATTATATTGAGTTAATCAGTTTGAATTTTCTGGGGAAAATATTTTCAGTGAGTGAAGTTTTCTGAGTGTATTTTTTACCTTCACTTTTAGTATCATATGATCAGTAATTCAGCCACCTTTCTCAGCGCCTTGACTCAGACCTTCTAGGTTATCCATAGTCCTCCTTAAATTCAGAAGCAGTTCGTATGGATCCATGCGAAACACCCTTGCATTAAAAAAATAATATATTATTGTGCTTCAGTTTTTGGAGCTCGTGAACCCGTTTAATTTCAGATGAAACGAATGTGGGAGATGCTCCCCAGAAACCGAGTCAAAGACATTTTGACAGAAGCCGAGTCAAAATGTTCATAGCGTGGGCATCAGTACCAAGATGTAGCCAGAACGATCTTGTAGCCTGGCAGTTGCAGCATTTTCTTGGAAAGGGTTTTCTGTGTAATGACCCTTTTATGCATGGAAAAGAAAAGGTTTAACCATCCTACTGTCTGACCAACTGCTCAAATAGTCTATTTCTGTATTTAAAATAAGAAAATAAGCGTTGGAGGAACCAGCCAACAGCGTTGCCCTTCCTCTTCTGTGGTTAGCATGACTTTCAAAGTAAAAATGGTGAGGTGGAAGGATGCACTGCTGAAATCTGGCCCCTCTACATCATCTCCTGGGTAAAGGTGCCCTCCTACAGTTCTGAGTGAAATGTATGACTGTAGGATTAAGAAATGTCTTTAGTATTCCCAATCACCAGACAGTGATCTGATAAACATGCCAAGGACTTTTCTACTGTCTTCTTCCCTCCCTTTCTCCCTCCCTCCCTTCCTTCTAATCTCCCTCCCTTTCTTTCCTCCCTTTGTCCCATCCAACCTTTACTTCTGTTAGGGTATTGCTGAAGGACAGGAAAAAGGAGGAGTCCTCACCCTTTTCCCTGGGCTGATATAAGCTCTTCCACCCCTGTCCCTGGGAGCATTACCACGTGCTGTACAGTGACATCCCAGCTCCAGCTTGCTTGGCCTCCTGGGAATCCGACTGGCAGGTATGAGGTAGCTCAGACTGCTGTGCCATCCTGAGATTTCAGGATATTTGTGCTGGGTGGCTCCTACAGAATGACTGTTGAGGGTCAAACTCCAGATTTGGAAATGCCCAGTCTAGTCAGAATACAGCCTTGGTCTCTGTAGAGTATAAAGACTCCTGACATGGCAAAATAGGAACAGCCCATCATTATCAGGCAGTAGAATGAGATCTACAGGTAGGGCAGTTTTCTCCCATCAGGAGATGGGATGTATTTACATGGATAGGGAACAACTGTGCCAGGCTGTGAATATGCTGTGGTAAGCCAGAAGTTCTATCACCAGTCTCTATCATGTAGAAACTTTTTAAAATTTCCTAAGTATCCTTCCTTTTGCTCTTCTCCACAGTTCAAACTAAAACATGCTGCAGAATACTGTTCATCTTGTCAGAATTTGGCATTTTTAAAAGCAAAAAGTAGTAATATAAGAATGATTCGTCTCTCAAGACATGTTTCCTTTTGATGGTTGGGTAATTGTAGATAATGGAGACCTTTCAAAGCATTTATGCAAAGAGGCACATTATTAAGCCACAGATATATTCTAAATTCAAAAGACAAGACCAGGGTGCTTTAACTTCCTCTGTTTGTACTGTGGTGTGTGTATCACAAGACGACAGCTGTAGATCAGAGGACAGACACGCTCCTGGCAAGTGATGGGTGCATGTGAGCAGGAACTTCCTGGGAGATATTGACTTGGTCACGGGCAGCTGCTCGGAAATTTGTTAAGTAATCTATCTAATATGTCCAAGGAGTAGCACATCTGAATCAATCCATCCCAATGCCTCAGGAATATCAATAAAGAGATAATAAATCTGATAATTCTTTGTGGTCTACTCTGGTGTGAAGCTACTGGGGAAGCCTTGTACTGTATGAAGATTAATTCTGGTGCACATTTGTTAGGGTGACAAATGCTCTGTGCCAGAACTGTGGCTGGTGAAAAATTAATTTCAAATTAATTTCGAACTTTGTTTTCTGCAATAATCTGCTGTCATAAAACTGAATGGCACCAAATGGCAATTGCTAAGGATGTTTTCAAATGGAAATAGACCCCAGGTTTACAGAAGGAGTTTTTCAGCCTTTTTTTTTCTTTTGTGAGTCTCCCACTTCTGTCCAGCAAAAACCATTTATTTCATTGCTATTGTTCTAAATTTTAAACCATAGTAATGATAACAATACACTGTTAAGTATAGCACAGTAAATACATAGGCTGAAAAGGTAATAAATGTATTTAGATAGTTAGTATCCTCCCCAGATTAGGTACATTAGTTATAAATCCTTGATGAGAAGGAAAATAAAAAAGCCCACTCTTCAGGCACAGTCCTGAAAGTCAATATTTTTTTTGTTTCCTTCAACTGTGGTAGGTATAGAATTAAGCATACAGTCTAGAAATGATGCCATATATAATGTGTTTATTATTTTTCCATTTGTCACACCATCTCAAACACCCTTAGGAAAGAATCCCAGCACTTCTGCTTCTGACTTAATGATGCGAGAGAAGTGACCTTTCTCAGGACAAACTGGCACATCTAGGAAATTTGTTTAATGTTTGAAAAACACACAATTCTACTTGTGAGCTTCATTTTAAAACTTATCAAATATTTGGGACTAGCTGCATGTTTTCAAATTAACTCCAGGTACTTTGAAGATCAAGGCTTGTACTTCAGCCATCAATATCCTGGTCAGTGAAAGAAATTGGCATTTATTTTAAAAATAAAGAGCAGAAAGGAGGAGTTGAAGTTTCAATTTACAAAAATAAAAGCATAGCAACAATTAATTAATGAAAAATGCTATTTTCACAATCTGAGTCTGCTAAATTGCAGCATTTGGATTGTAGACTTCTAAAAACTTTATAGCTTTTAATTTTTTTCTATATTCATAGATTTTTGCTTGACAAAAATCTGTCTGTGCCTTAAAATCAAAAAGAATACTCTTTGTCCTCTTTGTTCACACCACCATCCTATCGTAGTATCTGCCTTTTGTAAATCTGGATAAGGAAAAAATTATGTTGATAGCAAAGTATATGATGGAATCAAAGCATCCCCCTACCCCCTGCCAGTGAAGTCTTCTTCCTCAGAAACACAGGCTCTGCTGATGCCACTTTTTGGGCTCTTTCACATTGGCCCTTGGAAAGAGGAAGAGGGCTATAATGCCTATTCAGCCAGTGACAGCTGTTCAGAACTGCACTATCTGGCTCTTTCAGAATATCCATTTTTTTCCCTTTTTATATGCAGTTTTTTTGGACAGGCCTGTGATCTTCCTTTCTCTTCTGCATACTTTGGAAAAATCCCAGCTGCTGTCCCTCAGGTGCTGCTCTGGGGATTGGCTGAGAAAGTGCAGCCCAGAGAACATGGTGCTGAGATTTCACCTCCCCAAGGGAACAACTAATTCAGGATGGGGTCAGAAGATGGTTTGAAGTCAGGCCTTGGTTGGGAGCAGAACCTTACTGCATCTTTCCTTTAGCAAATGGTTCAATCCATAGAATTCTTAGACAGGGCTTGAAGATTTAATTGAACTTTTATTTTAGAGAGAAAGGCAGCAGGCCATGGATATTTCATGGGAATCTGATCCTTATACACTCACCTTAAATAAGAGGTTATTCTCATTCCCTATCCAAGAGAACAACTGTGATTGCATTTAGCATTTAATCTCTCAGCATCATAAAATTTTCCTTTGGTATTTTTTCCAATCCCATGAGCTATATTGTCTCTCACAGAATTTGGTTTTGGAACAAAAATTTTGATTCTCATTGTAGATCTTCTTCTGACCCCCACTAGATGTGGATTTCTGAGAGGTGTGTAACAGCCCCTCATTAAAGACTTACTATTTATAATTTTGAACATACCTTATAACTTCTTATTCTATGCAGTTTGATCCATCTTCATCATTTATACATTAAATGCCAAGTTTGCTCACCTGTGAAGCAGCGAGTGCTGGTGGGACCCCATTTCAGCATATTCAACCTGTATCTGACCAGAGTCCCTTGACAGAGATGAATTTGTGTCAATTATTCTTCATAAATTCTTCAGAGCTGAAAGCTCTGATATGTGATAGGGCACCAGTACAGGTTTCAGGCTATTTTCCTGTGCCTGTTACTGAGAATGACTATCACTGAGTGTAGATAGGGACATCAGGTTATGCAAAGTAGTAATGAAGGAGAATGCCCTGCCATGCTACAAGTACTGAGTTTTATATTTAGTGGCTACCAGTTGAGGCGCTGAAATTTCCATTTACTCCTTAAGCCACAAAGCAAAGACAACCCCAGTGCCTGATGGAATTAAAATATGCGTTTCAAAGGTTAGCAAATGTTATGCAAAAAGCAGTTGAAACCCAAGAATTTTACTTGTGCATGGGTTTGCGTGTGGAGATATCTCTGTATGCTAATAAAAAAATTAATTATGTCAGGCTTGTGTCCTTGTTTGGATTTTATCTTCAGTGAGTCCATGTCTGACAGTTTGAGCCACGAATCTCTTATGGTTTGGTCTTGTATCCATGCAAGTAAATACCCAGACATGACATACATGGTGGGACTGGTGTTGTTTAATACCTTTATTAATGACAAAGGGATCGAGAGCACACTCAGTAAGTTTGCAGATGACACCAAGTTGAGCGGTGCTGTGACACATCTGAAGGATGGGATGCCATCCAGATGGACCTGGACGAGCTCAAGATATGGCCCATGGAAATCTCATGAGATTTAACAAGTCTAAGGTGCTTCACCTGGGTCAGGGTAACCCCTGGTACCAATCCAGGCTGGGGATGAACAGATCCAGAGCAGCCCTGGCAAAAGGACTTGCGGATGTTGGTGGGTAAGAGCTGGACATGCCCCAGCCATGTGCGCTGGGAGCCCAGAAACCCCCCGTGTGCTGGGCTGCATCCAAAACTCCATGGGCAGCAGGGCAGGGAGGAGATTCTGCCCCTGTGCCCTGCTCTGCTGAGACCCCACCTGCAGTGCTGCATCCAGCCCTGGGGTCCCAGCACAGGAACGACATGGAGCTGTTGGAGCCGGGCCAGAGGGGACCAGCAAGTTGATCAGATGGATGTCACTCCTCTCCTATGAGAAAAGGCTGGGGGAACTGGGATTGTACAGCATAGAAAAGAGAAGGCTCTGGGGTGACCTAATTGCAGCCTTCCAGGACCTGAAAGGTGCCTACAGGAAACATGGAGAGGGACTCTTTACAAGAGCTTGGAGTGATAGGACAAAGTGAAATGTCTTCAAACAGTCAGAGAGTAGGTTTAGATTAGATATTGGTAAATAAATATTTTACTGTGAGAGTGATGAGGCCCTGGCACAGGTTTCCCAGAGAAGTTGTGACTGCTCCATGCCTGGAAGTGTCCAAGGCCAGGTTGGATGGAGCTCTGAGCAACCTGATCTAGTGGAAGGTGTCCTTGCCCATGACAGGGATCAGAACAATATAATCTTTAAAGGTACCTTTCAACCCAGGCCATTCTATGATTCTGTGAGAATTCAACTCTTGAGATTCATGAACGGGATGTATATTCTATTGGGATCATTTGCTTTGTCTTTGTGAATTCCTAAAATATGTGTTTCTTTCAATTAAAAAAGAAATTTATCTTGTAGAAACAATTATTTAATCTCATGTGCATCAATTATAAGGAAAAGATTTTATTTTCATTCTGCAGGTAGGCACTTGGTTCACAAGCTTCTTAGAACAGATTATTGAAAGGTATTTGTTTTCTTCAGTCATGAAGAGAACTTCAAACTCAGAAAGACACTTTGTTGCAAGATATTTTGTTCTTGTCTTAAAATGATATAGTTTAACTGTGTTCTGCAAAGCCTTAGTTAAAGAGAGTGCTAGTGAGGTTCTGCTACTCCAGACAAAGAGGATGAAAGAGATATGAAATAATTTGTACTAAATAGAATAAAATATTAAATTAGTCTCTTGTAAACTTGATTTTCACTCTATTGGAGTTATGCATGTTTACAAACTATCTTGAGTTTGGCTCAAAATCCCGTGTAAGAGAATGCCTGAAGGTAAAGTTTATACATTTTGTATATTTTTTTTAAGTTGGATTTGTATTTCTTGTGGTCTCAGCTTGCACTTAAATAATCAACTCCTCCTTCTCCACTTTCCTTTTCTGTGTGCATTCATATAGGTTGTCTACAAGTGTATGTGGATTTAGGAGTAGAAGTTAGTTTCCACTTTGATTTATGCATAATCAGAAAAATGAATTAAATTCTAGTTATATGATCATCAATTTGACCAACATAGACCTCTTTAGTTGACTTATGTCTCATTCTAAGTGTGCTTATCTCCACACTTCCACAATTAGGTGGTGGAGTCACCATCCCTTGAGGTGTTCAAGAAACAACTGGACATGGCACTCAGTGCCATGGTCTAGTTGACAAGGTGTGATTAGTTTTCCAGCATAAATGATTCTGTGGGATATTTTGAAACTTTTACCATGGTATTCAACATTCTGTTGTATACTGGATACTTGGCAAATATATGAAAGCTTACAAACCTTTACTTCTCTTTACTCTTTAGTAGTAACTCTTTACTTCTAAACTACTATAAACTCTACTTCTAAATGGTGAAAATCAATTTTTCGAAGAAAGGCATTTTATTATATTTATAAACAAAAGCCATAAAAATATGGCTTGAATACTAGAAGTCAAGTTGAATATGCTAGAGGACAGGGAAAGGTTTTTTATTTGTTTGTTCATTTCTTGCTTTTTAATTTTTTTTTCTCCCTTGTGAAACATCAAACTTAACAAGGGTGCATTGAATTAAAATAATCTTGGAATTGTATAATGTGGTGTTTTTACAGAACCTTTGTTTCTGAAAGAAGTGTGATTTGTCTTTATTTTACAGGATTGGAAAGCAACATTTTCCATATATGTCAGCTTCTGCCTGCTGTGATGCTCCACTCTGGGTGATGCTGCATGCAGAACTGAGTAGCACTGGCAAAGGGAAGAGGCTTCCTGGAATAAGGTAGGTTTAACTTTTTTCCACAAGGCCTGATGAAGTTCATCATAGTTACTTTTCTGTTTGATATAAAAGAAGGCAAACAGGTATTCTAGGTCTTTCACTTCACCTTGACTTGTCATTGGTTTTGGTGGCCTCCCCTGTGTTTGTATTTACCCAACAGAACTATTAATGGGTTCATGTGTTGTAGTGGGCTACAGTGTTCCATGGGCTTTCATTAGATTCGCGGTTTTGTTCCAAAGCATTCTTGGGATGTTGTGACTGTTGCCTGTGACTACAGGCATACTCTGTAGTCCCTGTGCATATGTCATCAGAAAGAGAATATCTTAGATAGCATTCCATAATCAAGGTTGTTTCCTAACAAAATGGTTTAATGAGAGTGATTTTGAGAAAGGCTTGTGTATTATTTATGACATATTATTATTATTATTATTATTATTATTATTATTATTAATGGACATCATCTCTGGTCAAAGTGCAGTGCAGTAAATAAATACGGCCTAATGGCCTTGGTTCCACTTTGCTATTTTCTCACTGGTGGTAAGAGACATATTGAGGTGAGAGTTTGTTACTTAAACATGGGACTGGTAAATATGACACAAAACCTGCAGTAGACCCACAACCATCTGGAATGGCAGCTGAGCCCTTGGCAGGATACTGTAGGGTATGCAAAATGCACGAATTGCCTATGCTTAGCATTCCTATCCTATATTTTTTATTTCTCTTCCAGGAAATTTTAGAAACTGGTTCAGTTTCGATTGTGATAGACTGTGATCCCAGATTCAGAGGTCATGTTGGAAGTGAGGGGTACCTGGAGACCTGCAAGGAAAGAAGGATTAAAAATAAGCAAGTGAAGCAATAGCTAGAAAGGTGTTGGACAGTAGGAGGGACTTAATTTATCTTGTTTTCCATTGATTGCTTTTCCTACTTATACTCTTCATGGGCTAGCAACTCACCACCTTCAGGAGAATGACATCTTTTCTGAGTTGTTCTGTCATGCATTATTTCACAAAGAGAAATGTATTAATTGCTCTATGCTGTACTGTATCCCTCATCATGTACCAAGTGTAAGAGAAAACATTACAGTCAGTGTCTGACATGTGGAACTAATTTGGCTCTGTTGGAGTTCAGGGAGAGGTCTTGGCTATTACAGTGGATGAAAACATTAGGAATTATAGGTACCTCACCTCATGATGCTTCATTTGTAATTTACAGTTGTGATGATATACTATGAATCAAATATGGGGACCATATCCTGGCCCCATTGAAATCAGTAGGAGTTTTTCTCTAAATTCCAGCTAGGCCATGATCCTGGGAATCTCTGCTGGCTCCTGGTGAATTTGTTCTACTTATGCCCCTAACTAGACCTCCTCTGAGGACTTAGGTTTTAATATTGCTATGAAATCTACTTCTTAGGTAATAACTATCTCTTGTTGAAGTTTATTTGTACTTGATTTCGGGGATGCTCAAAGGAAAACATGTCTATATCTGTATTTTTCTATCCATAAATATGACAGCATTGTTAGGGGTAATTAAGACTAACTCTAAGGAAATAATGTCTGATGAAGAGAGAAAGGGCTTCGGAACACTTTACCCAAGGATAGGGTGGCAATCCTACAGGTAAGATGGAAGAATTGTAAGAAACAAGACCTAAATCTGAGACGAAAGACTAGATCACTTAATAGCTCTTTAATATCACCAGTTTTTATGATTGCAAATTCTTTCCTTGAGCATATTGGGGATTTTCCCTTACTAACTGTTTGGATTTGATAAGCTTATCTTTGTCCATGGGTGAAAAGATGTACTTTAGTATTATTCTTGCTTTAGTAATAGACTCTTTCATGTTCCCACAGTTGGAGCATGTGCTGCCCACAGGTCATTCATAACTTACAAAACCTTTGACTAAAGGGCATCAGAATTCTTCTTTTCTACATAAGATTTCTATCAGCTGATCTGTGGAGCTCTTTGCTCTAATATATGCCACTTGTATAGAGCAGGCATAAGAGTATATTAAAATTGTTGTGTGACATATGAAGTTAAATTTTGATTGTCAAAAACATGAATGCTACATCAGCTATTTTTGTCTCTGAGACATATACTTGATGCAAGTATTAATTGCTTCTGAAAAAAAGACAGATATTAAATTCTTAGTGTGCTCTCAACTGTTACCTAATTTCTCTGTTTCAGTATCTCAGTTTCATCAGCTCCTATTGGAAGTTTCATTATATTGGTGGACCTTGTTTTAGGAATTTTACAATGTTTTCCATTAGAAATCTCTCCCAGTTCGGGCTGGTTTTTAAGATTTACACAGTTTATGCAGTGCATGTGTCCATATGCATCTGTATGCTCAAGTATCTGTTTATGTTGGGGGTTTGAAGCTGAGTGGTAGAGATATTTTAAAAATCTTTTCTTCTGCATGTTCAGGCCCAAGTGTCCATATGAATGTTCTGTTGTCCTTTGTTATACAAAGATATGTAGGAAGGAAGGCCATGAAGGTATTAAACCGTTTATTGCCTATTCCTATGGTGCTCCCTGCATTTTGCATCATTCCTTTAAAAAGGGAATGTAAAAACCATACTTCCCATCTTGAATTCCCTTGCTGAGACATTACTCCCATAGATAAGTATCCCGGCTCTGGCAGTTCCTCATGTCTGGGATGGTTAACATTGCAGAGGGGATGGGGGTAAGATATTTTCACCAGGGAAGAAACATGATGTCTGTCTACCATGGGTGTTGCTGCATTTAGTTCTCTCTGGCCTTCCTGGTGTTACAGTTTGTCACCTTCTCTACTGAGCTGTGAAAGATGTTTAGGGCAGCGGTGTTGAGTACATGTATATTATATAAGTAATAAACCAAAATATTCAATCTTGGTAGTTCCTGTTACTTTTGGATCACTCACTGAATCAGTACTAATCCTTTGATTTGTTAATTAACTTGCCAGAGAAAACCACTTATTCACCTGAAAGAGTACCAAGAAAACAAGACCTAGTGTTCTTCTCAAAACAGTTGTCTCAGATGTTCAAGTATTTGAAGTATCCTGTAGGTAGATAATCTTCAACTTTTTTCTAAGGAACATAGTATAAATAAATCCATTTTTATACAAGATTTCATAGTGATAAGAATGTTTGATAGAGGGAAAATTGTTCAGTGCAATTTGTAACTTGGAGAACACAATGCATTTAACTCCTTTTTCTGTATAACACAAAGAGTTCATCTGTTGCACAATGTTCGTTTTTAATTAAACATTTTATCATCGCACAGTCTTTTATTGACATTCCTCATAATAGAGTTGATAAGATCTTGATCTACTCTTCAATACAGCTATGTATAACTCAATATTCTGGCATACACTGTTCCCTTCAGAATTAAACACATGATTTTCTGATTTAATTTTAAAATCACATGTACTTTTAGTCACATTTATTTACTTCTGCTTCCTAGATTTATGTCCTTTCTGACTTATGCATTTTGGATGCAAGCATTTCTTGGGCTATCACTCCTGTTTGCTCAGGCTTTTAGCTAGCTGGACAATTTATTGACTTTTTTTTCTCCTTTCTTTCATTTCTTCTTTAAAATTTGCAGTAAGAGGTGATTTATGACCTCATCTTATTTCCTGTTGTATCTTTTGAGTCCAGTTTTGATTAGGTGTGCTAAGTGTACTCATTACTGACTTAATCACAGGTTTATAGAATTTCTGCTACCACAGAAATTCCTTAAGAGACTTCATGAGAAGAGATTCCTGAAGATGTCCCCAAAGATGAAGTGCAAATCTGATCCCTGTCAGTAACCTTAAAGAAGTCTGTGATAGAAAGCTTCCCAGGATCATGTGTTCTGCCATACTGATAAGCATCCTTGTAGCTTGGCAGGATTTAGTCAGCTCCAGCAGACCTGCACCAGGGGTGTGGGAACCAATCCCTTCAGTTGGTAGTGGCTGCTGTGGTGCTGCTGACATGGGAAAGTTCTGGAGGCAAGCTGGCCACAGAGCAGCACCCAAAGGAAATGAGCCTAAATTACCTTTCCAGGGTTTTCTGTCTCCTACATTAGGTTTTAGTATTCCTCTAGACATGAAATCTAGAATTTTCTAATATTTTACTGCAGCAAATCACCCCTTCTGAGTTGAGCACCCACCATACTCATTAAATATTTGAAGACCATCAGGTGTTGCAAGACCCAATTTGCCAGTAATCTCCTCATCTCTTGCTATATCAGCTGTTCAGAGGATAATCACTCAAATACCCTGTGCTTCTCTTTCATACTTTGTAAAGCCCGATTTGCTGTTCATCCTTCTCCTTGTACCTGAGGTCTGCCACTGTTCTCTATAAATGTATATTGACTTAAGCTGATAATTTTGAGCTAATTTAATGAACCAATTTGAAATTACTTCATCTAATAAATCACAGAAAATGCAGAACTGCCTTGCACTTGGAAAGAGCTTGAAAGATGGGGGAATACTCAGATATTGGGGATGTTTTCCTTATACTCTGGCAGGTTTTTTAATCTTGCTTGGTCAGCATACCAGAAGTCAAAAATCACACAGGAACTCTGACAGTAGGAAGTTACCATGTGCCAGACATGTATCTTCCAAAGTTAAACCTTCCAAGCTCTTTGGTCTACAACAAGCTCCAAATCTTCATGGATAAATAGGTATATAATAAATTTAAATAAGTAGTTACTAGGTGTTTGAACTAAACCTAGACTTCTGATTTAATTCTGATTTCTTTTTCTTTATTTTTGGTACATTCATTTCCCAGACGTACAAGAAAATATACTGCCATATTACTGGTAATATAGAGGAGTGTGTGACTTGAAAGAGACAGTGCATTGGGTTTTAATGGTTCTTAAAAGGAACTGCTTACGAAAAAAGAGTAAATCTAACACCATATGTAGCAAGTTCATGGCCTGCTACACCTAGCCAAGTTGGAGAATTGTGCAATCACAATCAGGGTGTAGCTGGGGTACCTAGGAAGAAGTCAGCACAGGTGCTACAAGCCACAGGTGCTACAAGCTACAGATGCCTCTCTGTCTTGGTTCCTCTGCCATCCATGCTGGACAGATTAAGGCAAATCAGGCAAATGCCAGCTGAGGCCCAGGACATTGTTTGCTGTGCAAACACAACTGATACATTACAGGTGCAAGGCCTCACCATCCCCAACAGAGGAGGAGGAATGACAACAGAGAGAGTGAATAAGCAGTGAAACTGTTCGTTGTATCTATCCCTGAAAGCTCACTTATTTAAGCCAGACCTAAGGCATATCAGGTGAAGCTTCCAGTTATTTTAGAGATACTGAACATTGCCACTGAAATAAAGATACTGAATTTTGATCAGATGGTGGCGCAGAGAGACTCAATCTATGCATATTCTGCATTAATTCTGCGTATATCCTTTAGATGTAGTGGTGAGGGTGCTCATTAACTTGTTTGCTCTCCCTTACTCTTCCACTCTGGGCTGTCCTGCCGCTGACATGAAGAACAGAGAGTAACATTGGTATTTTGCTTGTTCACTTTGTTTTATTGGGTTTTCTTGGTTTATGCAGCTTCAGTCTTGCTCACAGGAGAGACTGTGCAAGCTAGGATGGTGACTGGCTGTTCCACAAATGCATTGGTATTGTCTCTCTCCAGCTTTTCACCATAAGCGGTCCTCTAGGTGTTTTCTAGAATTAATAAAATAAGATCCTAGGTTTTAAACATACCTAAAACATGTTAGAAAAAAACCCTGTTGTATTTGCTGGTGAACATTTATGTAAGTGTTCCCTTGTTTGTAGGGGACTTAATACAAGGTCATTCCCCCCCCCCATCTTTATGCAGAAAGGAAAGTAAAATATTCATAGGAAAATAAAACCCCTCCTAACATCTACTTTTAATGTCATCAGTGTAAATTTTGATAAGTATTTTCAAATGTTCATGTTTTCATGAACACCATTTAAAAAGCAAAAGTTAGACTGTGTTTTTACTGTCAGAACTCAAAGAAATGTAGATGCTGTTTCTCCAATCAGAAATATTTTATATTGGTTAATTAAAAAGACAAAAAAAAAAGCTTGCCTAGCTGTGCTTTTGATATTTAAAGATACACCCTCACCAGAGGGAAGGTGAAAGTGGGTTTTGACTAAGTCTGTAATCTCCTTTCAAGAGATGTGTTTAAACTTTTGTCAGTTAGTGTTTCAAGTCTACTTCCCTGAACACATTGCTTACATTCCCTGTGCAGTGTAGAGTCTGCCACAGGCAGCAAGCCCACAGAAGGACACATCCACAATGGACCACACCAGCCAAGATCAGGATGACCTATATAGGTGGCACTGGCTTTGTTGCTGCTGAATTATCAGCTTTCTAAAACTGATGGGAATTCACACCCACTTCATGTAAAGTCCAATTTGCTTCTGTATTCACTTGAGGCAGGAAAAAATTGTGTTCTAAGAAGAGAGGAGTTAGGTAGCATTGTTTCTGTGTGTATTTGTTTGTTGCTTTAGATTTTGTTGAAAGGGAAATTCTGTTGACTATGTGCTTTGGTTACATTCTGTTCCTTAAGAGTGGATGTGTTTTGTTTATCAGCTTATTAGCTGACAAAATAACAGTTAATGTTAATTTTAGAGAGCATTATTGGAATATAACAAGCACATGATTTAAAATGAGTGAAAAAGCCTTATTTTGTTGATGTTTTATTGGGGTATACCCATTGTAAATCTCACTATTTTATAGAAAACCCTTTAATGATTCATGAAGTACCAAAGTTCATTGCTTAGATACTGATATCAAACTCCTGTACAAAAAAAAATTATTAGCTCTAATAATTTAATTCTAGTACATTATTAATATAGACATTTGAGGTCACCTCTTACACTGAAAAAAAAAAATAAAGAACCAACCCACCCCAATATCTGGACCTTTTTAGGTTCACAGATGGTCATGTAGAGAATATGTACTCGACCTAGAGCATGTATTGGGGAACGCTGGCTGTTTACTTAAGGCATTTATCTAACTTAAAAGGTGAACTTAAAAGGTGTGAGCTAATTTGCTGAATTCTACTATGAAAAATTTAACATTTTTCATTATTCCCCATGCAAGATGGATACTTTAATCTGCTGGGAGAAAAGAAGTGAGAATTTTAACAGATTGTTTTGCAGAGCCTGCATTTTAGTCCACCTGACTTTTTTCTTATAGGATGGGATTAGTTTTCTGACATTTTTTTTCTTCACCTTTCCTTTTTGCTTTATTTTATGGTAAAAGCCTATTAGAACTGTTAAATTTGTTATTTCAAATTGGATAAAGACAAGAGATTTTAGTCCTGAATTGCACATATAGGACACATAATTTTCATGCAACTTCCTGCTTGGATGTTCTCCTCCTCCCTGTACCCACACACACACTGAATTGCAGTTTTGGTCTGGAATTAATAGAAGGACATTCTTCTGCTCTGCAGTTGCTCTCAGTTGTATTTAGTGGTCTGATATGGCAACTTTCACTGTAAAATAAAATAAAATATGAGTGAACATCACTAAGCTATCCAAGAGAAAGGAGTTTTAAGGCAGAATTTGAATGAGGAGGGGGTGACCATACAAAAAATGAGAAGGGAAGTTTTCTGAGTTTATATTCAGGTAGATAAGGAAGAGGTAATTTGGGCAAGAAGGTCTGTAAGCATCCTGTCACAGGGTAGATGATGTGTTGTAGTTGTAAATTCCACGTGACATTTGGTGTGTCCTGTGAGTGTAAGGAAGCTCATCCTCTGCTCCCCCTGCTCTCCAGGATTCATAGTGTGCAGTCACAGCCACGTTCACCAGTCATGAGATTGTATGGGGAAAAAAGCAACCTGCAAAAAGTATTTGTAAGAAGGTCCCATTTGAACCAAGCATTTTAACTGACTCCTTAGGTAGTTGCAAGCATTTGTGGAGAATTAGCAAATAGAAAAGGCCTTCTTTTCTCCCCATCCAGGAAAGGAGCAGAGTTTTGTGCTGTAAGTGACCAGTCATGCATCGCAAATAACAAATAATGATTGTTCCTGTCGGTCAGTTAAAAATTGTGTCACAGGGTCAAATATGTTTGCATACACTGCTCAAAGACTTGTGACTAATGAAGTAATTAATAACACCCATGACCTATTTGCAGACACCTGGAGAACAGATTTAAGGGCTCAATCCATTGGCTAGGTTTCCCAAGGAGCAATTCCACCAGCCCTAGACAAAAATGTGTAAAATCTAGACTGAAACAAAACCAGCTTAATCATGTAATAACAATGTCCATCCTCAACACCTGCTGTGATATATCCTTTATTGATAGGAATATAACAGATAATGGATTCTGTACCTGGTTTTGTGAGCCTGCTTAGTCCAAACCAGGCGACCCCCAGGCCTCCAGAACCTTCAAATACCTGTATTATTTTTAAGTCAGCTTTTGAGTATGAGATACTGTCACAATAATGGTATTCTTTGGTTAATGATATGCAGTAATGATTCAGACAAGTGCTGTTCAGAGGCAGGCAAAGGTCTAATCTGCTTTTCCAGGAGTTTATACTTACTGTAAGGATCAAGTCCTTTGTGGTTGCCAGGCAGAAGAGGGAGCCTTGGTGAGTGAAGTGACGAGCAGGATTGGTCCCAGAGACACAGCTTCAGCCTTAAAACTTCCCTCATTCCAGTGACTACTGCAAACAGGAATATCTTTTCAAATGAGTGAGAGGAGAAGGAGGGAGTGGAGGGCAGAGCTGGGAGCATGCAAAACTCAGAATCACAAGATTTTAAATTCAGTTGTATATTTACTGCAGTTATTGTTTGTCTGGGGCTGATGTGCTGCTCTAAAGAACAAGTGAAAACTGCATCAATCTCTCTGTGTCGTCACCTTTCACACAGATTTTACTTTAATACTGTATTATAATTTATACTTTGAAAAGAAAAAAATAACAGTTTTGAGGGAGGAGTAAAGGGAGTGTTTTGGTTAGAAAACAGTGTGCAAACTTTACAACATCTAGTTTGTAAAATCTCCAGTGTCTCTTTTGCTTTTTGTTCTCTAATTGATTACTAGCACCCCCTTTAACCTACCTTAAAGGGCAAGCAGGAAATTCATGTTTTTGTTCATCAGCACATCCCTCTGAAAAGCGTTCAATATTAAACCAGTTTGCAAGGAGCAAAGTCAGAAGAAACAAGAGGCCCAGTTAGACCGTGGCAAGTATAGGAGATGCATGTGTGGTGCCTGCAGCAAATTTCAGCCCTTGTTCCTGTACAATTTTTGCATGGGGAGACGATGTTAATTTGGGTATGGCTCTGTTCTTTCCTTTATGTGTGACCTTTTATTATCTCTGTGGCCCTGTAGTTCATGCAGTGTCATAAAGCTGTGGGAAAGTCTTGCAGCCAGTGTTATCAGCTGTTGGAAATTAACTTAAAGTTTGAAATATTTGTGTTTCTTTTTTGCCTGAAGGTATATGAGAGTCTTTAAATTGCTACAAAGGTGCAATTATTGTGGTTATGATTTTGCTGAGCATTGCTTGTACATCTTTTTCCTGTCTTTTTCTCCCATGTTTCTCCCACTGCTTTTTAGTGCAAGCAGTGGGCTGGCAATCAGGTGTGCTGGGGAAGGGAGGGTTACTCTAGGAGGGGGGGTACATGGCATAATTCCCACGAATGTAGGAGGAGGATGAAAAAGATAAAGAAATTTTGTTTTTCTGAGCTAGAGGATTCTCTGCATGACTTCCCCACTGATGGGATCATGTGCTTTCAGGCTGAGATTTTATTAACAATTCAAATGGAAATTGAGGGCACAGGAGGAGCAGATTCTCACATAAACTTGATCTGTCCATGAATGCAGTTCTCTGTTTGCCCTGACCCTGCATGGCTTAAGACACTGTCTGTGAGGCCTGAGTGCCAGACACAAAGACTGAAATGAAAAGCAAGCACATTCCAGTAGTCTGCACAAAGGCAATGGAGCAGTTTCTAGCCGTCTCCCCAGGGAGAGATATTATCTCCTTGCAGCTAAAACCCTTTAGAGTGTTTATATATACTCTAGCACCCGAGGTTTATGAATTGATATGGATGCTGATTAAACTGTAAGTTTCCTCGGTGGGTCTTTTTGGGAGACACGGAGGTGATCTGCGTGTATTTTCTTTCTCAAATACCTATCGATATTTATCAAAAGGTTGCTTCATTTTCCTGAAGAGCGGACATAGGCAAGTGCTGAGGGAAAAGGGAGTCCAGAAAGCACGTTAGTTAATAAAAGTCATGCCCAGCCTTAGGAGGCGCCGGGTGCTCGTGCTTGGCAGCACTCGGGAGGCTGCCCCTGAGTAGCTGCAGCGATTAAATGCTGTGTGTGGCTGGGTGACCTTGTGCTCCGAAGGCGAGGGAGGACGTGAGGCGAGGCTGCTCTGGCCACATCTGCACGGCTATCGCCTCCCGCCAATGGTAGGCGGTGCGCGATGCTGCCTGCCGGGAATTCTGCTGGGCAGGAGAGCCGGGGGAGGGGGATCACAGGGCTTTGCCGAGGGGTTTGTCATTTCTTTTTGAGGCTGGAGATGGGAAAGGCTAGGAACATATCCCAGTGCAAAAATATAATTCATACTGCCTGTCACCGCCTGATGCTAGTATTTGTCAGTAAATTGTTAATAGTGTCAGTATATACTGGAGATTTCTTAATCAAACTATTAAACATTGATATTTCTGTCTCTCCTAAACAGGCTTCCTTTTATAAAAGCTCCCTAAAACAGTAGGAAAGCTGTAAATAAACAAGTGTTTTAACTGTGTTAATTCCAAAGAGTCACAATATTAATCATCCTAGTTTTCCTTATTTTCAGCAAAAATAAAAAGAAAAAAGCCCCAAAGCAAAAGCCAGAAACTTTTGGGTAGCAAATCATAAGCATATGTTTTTCCACTTTTTAAAATTGTGTTTAAATGTTTCAAACCTTTCAATACTCCTGAAAGTATTTAAATTAGTGGGAAGAGACTAGCAAAGGATATTGATTCAAATAGTTTTGGTTCCTTAATTTTATGGGTTTATATTATCCAAAATTAATGGTCATACTTAGGCAAATTGTCAGTAATTGGTGACAAAATTGCTTTATTGCTTTTCTTTCATTGGTTGCTAATTAATGGCCCTACATTATTAAGTTCAAGCCTTGTCTGTATTTCTCCGTCTCCGTAAATATTCTTGGTGGTAATGTGTTGTACTAAACTTTTTTCTTCAGTGTATGCTGTAATAGCTTTATAGAAATGTGATAATAAACAGATTTCTGGCATGATTTATAGAAAAATGATAACAAACAGCTTTCTGGCATAATTTTTCCTGAAGTAATATAAATGTTGTTTGTTCAAGAGCTTGAAGTCATTTTGGTATGAAGGAAACATTAGTAACATAATGTGTTAATTGATTCATATGATAAAACAATAGTTTTTCATATCAAAGTATTACTTAGTAGCTTAGCCAGAAGTTACCTTACTAAATCTAGGCTTTGCTTTGTTTTACCAGTTAAAACACCCTTACCTCTCTCCTGCTATTTTACAGTGTGTTTGGCAAAAAAAAGATTCTATTTCAGTGGCCTGGAATACCACCACAGAATTTGTCATCATATTTTCCACCTGTTAAGGTAACTGATACTTGGTACAGAACAATGTTTATCCATGTTTTTGCAAACTAAATTATGTTAATGATACATAAATATTTTAAAGTCTTGAATAGATGCAGTAAATAAAAGACACTTCTAGTTTTTTTTATACAAACACTATGAAAAAAACAGCTTGTGTGTTTGTTTGTTTCCTAAGAATTTAAAAAATACCCCCAAAGGTAATGAATGTCACAAAAGTTGATATTTTGAGCATCATATACCAAAGTAGAATAGTGAAGCTAGATATCAAATGACTATTAAGAGATAATTCTAGTGGCCTTGTAAGAATAAATTAGTAAAAATTATTAAAAGCCAAAAAGATTTCAAAATATACGAGGAAATATTCTCTAAGCTTTTATAGTTTCACAAATTATACTTATTTCTCTGCTGTCTAATCCTGTAGTACTAAATTGAGAGAACAGTATCTTTCACTGGTAGAGGATTGCACCCATGATAAAATATTGTCTCTGTGATTGTTGGCCAAGTTCTGTTTACCTTTAATCTTAGGTATACTCAGAAAGTTTTCAAAACTGTGATTTATTAATCCTTGAAGTATTTGGTTTCATTTTTTATCATGAGTTATGCTTAAAATTTATTTTATTTATATATTGATGAAGATTTACTAATATTTGTTAATATTTCAGTCAAGGTGGTGTTATTTAAATAAATCTTTTGAATCACTGAATTTTATAAACAAATTCTTACCTCTTTTTGACATGAGTTTTTAAAATGTGTTCCCCCCTAAAAGCAGTTTAGAAAAAAAGGAGAGAGAAAATTTATATTTGGTACAGTAAACGTTTCTTTTTATCTGAGTGCTGTTTCTTAGATTAAAGAAAAATAGTGAAGTAAGATTCTTGGCAAGCTAGTTTATTTTAAATTAGTTGAAGGAAGTTTATTTAATTTTTTTAAGTGTGCTTTAGTTATGGAAACTTTGATTTTGTAGCAGAGTCCCAATGCATCAGTAATTCTGAACTCTGTCCCATCCCTGATTTCCACTGAGGCCCCGTGTGTTTGAAATGAAATACATGTAAATATCTGTATTTCAATGGTAGCTCTGTGTGTGTGTGTGTGTGTGAAAAGTCTGAAGTCTGCTTCATACAGTAACACAGATCACTTAAACTTGATTTCTTCACTGGGAAAGAAACTAGACATGAATTTTCCAGTAGGGCTGAGAGTTTGTTGACACTTCAAATGTGGGAGGTTTACACTGTGAGGGATTTTGTGGGCCTGGGGAGATTCCTCTCACCTGGACATCAAGGAGCATCCACTGTCCAGGCAGCCCTGATTTTACCACTTGTAACATCCGTTGGTGTTTAAACATGCCTGAGGAAGAACCTGATGCCTGACACTGGCAGGTTCTCTCATCTGCATGTCTGTCTATGCCGTAGCTCTGCTTCAGTGTGAGGATGGTATTGCTGGACCTCAGACTTCTATGTTTATGTGCCCTGCGTTTGACCTCTGGAAGGAAATAGGTGCTTCCTTGCAATGCCTACACAGAGACTTTATGTCCTAAACTTAGATATTTTGAGTTTCGTCATAGATAGATAGGTTAATCTCTGGTAAAGAGTATGACCTCCCCTCACAAGTTAATGAAAGGAAAAGGAGAATAACTAGAATCATTAGAATTAGGCAGAACCATGGAAGTCTGTGGCACAAAAATGTGAATTTAATCTTGCCAGAGAATCTGCCCACAGCATTCACTTCTCTGTGCCTGAAGTCTTGTAGTCTTTCTCAGGCTGCCATTTGAGCAACTATTTATGCTGCTTTTCTGAACTAACCACAGTGAAAACCAACGAAAAGAATGGGATGGTTCTTTGAAGAGGGGGATAGTCTTCGTGACAAAGATGACCTTTGAATGGCAGCTGAACTCATTTATGTAGGTTGTTAGAAAGCCAAATGACAGCTCTGTAAATTGATGTTGATGAGGGATTAAATGAAAAGTCATATGTTTGTTTATGTGTTGTGATGAAATACAGACTGAATTGATAAAACATTTTTTTGTAAACCAATGAGAAATTTACCATGTGGATGGAACTGATTGAGGAGAAGACTCTGTCTTCATATGGAAACCTGGTGAAATTTGCAAATGTTCTTGGAAATCCCACGTCTTCTAAAAGTAACTTAAAAACAAAGTAAAATGATGTAAATTAGAATTTCCTTAGAATTACCTTCCACTTGTTTGGGCATCTTTGGGAGCTATCATGACTGATTCATATCGCACTTGTCATAAATGATGTATAGTTTGTACTTGGTGTGTTTTTTCAGCTTTTGTCTATGGTTCTTGTCCAGTGATGTGAACAGGAGGAGGAAAAGAAGAGGAGGAAAAGAAACCTATTGCCCTTGACCCCCGGATTATACTGTCCCTTTTGTACATAGAAAATTTTATGTTTTCCCTGGCTTCACAGAGTGGGCACCAGGGTAAAATAGGTGCTGTCAGACCTGTTTGCTCTTCACAGCAATGCAAGTGCGCCAGAGGGGCAATCACACCATCCCACTTCAGTTACCCAAATTGGGTACCTAAGCTGGACTTTTTCCAAGATAGTCTGGGCATCCTTCTTTTGACTTTCCCTTTCAGAGTAGTCATTTTTTTTCTCACTGACTGTGTAGGCACCCTGAAGTCATGGTGCTGTTACTTCCATGAAACTGTGGCATTAGGACTTTCCAACTTACCTCCCTTCAGTGAATGTAGCCTTCTTTTCTGCCATCAAATTCTATGATGCTGATGTCTAGTATTTAATATTGGCCATATCCTAATAAGGCATTATCTGCTCTACGTGTAACATATTTCATCTGTGATTTCTGTGATTGGGAGTGCTCAATGAAACCCTAGTTATTTTCAGCTTTTCAGCAGTAACTTTTAAGGCAAATGTATTAATATGAACAACTCCTAATTGATTTGGGTGAATGCAAGCCGAGGGGACAGTCATCAAATTAAAAATATCCCTTTTGCTTTAATTTTTCTATTGATAATTCAGGTTTAGATACTGTTCTGAAAGATAAGAAGCATATACAGACTTTTGTTTTTAGTATGCTTCCAATAATACCACCTATTTATTGATAATTAATGTAATTTTGCTGTAAATTTGGTATGTTATTGAAAATTACTTCCTTTTGGGTCTGCCATGTAAATATACTTTAAAAAATCAACTGAAACTAAAGTTGTTACATGCTGAAATTTATTAAATAGGGGTGACTTCAGGAATGCTTCTACTTTGAGAAGTCAGGACTGCCTCAGTCTCCTACCTCCAGCCAAATCAGTTTTGATTGCTGGTACATGAAGGAGAGATAGGGAAAAAAAAAAATAGACTAAGCATGAACATAATAATGAAGAAACAATGCAACACAGTCAACCAGGCATGAAGAATTATGTATTGAAGCTAAGAGGCCTAGTGTCTCATCAGCTGAATTTTAATAATGCCTGGCAGAAGTGCTTGTACTTGTACAGCAACTGTTTTAATATCTAATTGAGTTTCAAGCTGAAATATGACAGTCTGTCTTGAAACATGAAAAGAACATTTTTCTGTGATGCAATGTCTAAGCATTTCTTTACATACTAAACTGAGAGCAGAAAATTGGTGATATCAGTATTTTCAGATTCCAAGAGCTTTCTAATGATGCATAACTAAAGCTGTATCCTGTGCAATTTTACTATTGTTAACTCTTTCCTCTTCCTGTCTTTATAAGTCGTCTTCTTTACCATATTCACTTGATGCAATTTGTTCTTTTTTTGTTGTTGTTGGTTTTTTTTTAATAGCCATATTAATGGCTTCATTTGCTTTACAGTTAGCAGAATACTTAGCTCTGCTTGGGGAGATTAGCTACAAAAGCAATGTAGACTTTAAACATAAATGTAACTCCAAAGCTGACATCTGAATTATGCTCCTGATAATCTATCATTAGCCTTACAAGGTCAGGAGTACAAGATCATCATAACTGAAGGTTAGGAAAAAAAGAAGAGTTTGAAAAAAAGCTTAAATTTTTACTTAGCATGCATACTGAAATGGATGCAATACTCAAAGTGTAGCCTGGTTTTGAAAAGAGCTTTTTCATTTTATTTCTCATGATTGATTGGTATGTGAAGCTGGAGCTTTCCAGGAAAAGTCTGGGATTATGAGTGCGTCAGCCTCTGCTTTTAGCACAGCAGCAAGGTTATCAATAATGCATTGGAGACCTCAAAATCCTTGAACATAGGGAAATCACAGCTAGTGTGGGTTTATTGTTGAAATTGCAGATTTGCTCCAAGAGGTCATGACAACTGCATGTCAGACCGTCACATACACGCACACAGACATGTCTTGGGGGAATGAGGGGAATAATATCTGAAGAATTGCCAGTGCCTATGTTATTTAGAAACTCTTAATATGTTTCTATAGTTCAGCTTTAAAAGCAGCATATTTAATGCTGCTTGCAGCGGCCTTTTGACATTTTGGCCTTTCCCAGTATTGTAAGTTTTATTGTTTTCCTGACAAGTTTATTCATATACTAACAGCTTGCTTGGCAGCAATGTTCAGACTCAATACTTAGGCTTTCTGGTCACGGTGAAGGCTGGCAGTAATAGAGAGGGAGAATAAGTGAGTGTGGAAATGCAAAGCTGTCTCTTGTTACATTTTATCGATCTCATTCTGGTGTCATTCAATTAAGACAGAAATGTGATGGATAGTGTCTGCATAGATCCCTACTTTGCTTTCCAGCCACTCTATATAAAGCTTTTTGCGGGGAGGGAGGAGGGAAGGGTGTGTGAGGGGAGGAGGGAGTAGCAAATCAAAGATACAGTGTGATTTGAATTACAAATCAAACTTATCTTTTAAAAAAATCATTATTCTAAAGCTATGCTGAAAAGCAATATTAGTAGAGCTAGCATTCTGTGTTGTCTTGCTAATAAGTATCTGTAAATGTCCAGCACATTGTTCATTGCTGTTGAAGTAATTCTGGAGTGGGGGAGGAGGTGTTTGTCCAGATCTTGTCTGTGGTTTATGAATAAACTCTTGATTGTTCTGAATTTAATACACAAATAGAAATGAAAGGACTTACTTGCCTAAGAGAGTTTCACGCATGCGGTAGGGCAGTAATTCCAGATAAACATCTGAAGATAAGAGTTGTTCATTTCAGACCATTGTTTACTTTAAATATGGGGGAAAAATCATTGAGAAGCTCTGTCAGTGTAGTACAAAAACATAGAGATTAGCTCCATGGGCTTAAGTAGACCTACATCATTTCACAACTGAGCCTCTTGCCCAGTCTCTGCACTGTGGTAACTTCAGAACTAATAAATTACTTTCAATCTAACTCACAATTTTCTGCCTCAAATGTGATCAAGACAATCCTAGAATGCATGGGTGGTTTCCAGACAGGTTTTTTGTCTTCAGATTTGGGGCAGACTCCTTAAATGTTCTTTAGAATGTACATGCTCCTTAGAAGTTCCCTGTGAGGAAAGCCTTAATAAAACTCATCTCTTGGTTTTCCTTCCCATCTTCTCTGTTTGGAGGTAGAAAGACTGTGTGTCCAGTTCTCCTCTGTTCCCAGGGAACTTGCAGGGGAAGGGTTGGCAAATCAAAAACCTATGTCCAGAGCAGTTTTGGGATTCTCTGCTGAATAGAGGTTACCTGGGGAAAAGCCAGTTCACGAGAACCAAAGTACTTCCTAGATGTATATTGGCCATTCCAACTCTCAGAAACAAGACAAGACCAACCAACCAAAACAAAAGAGCAAACAAAGCTGGTTTGTTGAGCTTGTAGGAAACATGGATTTCCAAGGTCTGCAGCTGTGCCACATGCAGTATGTAGGGTTGGTATTCCTGTCATTCTAGCCATTGTGGCAGCTGACCATGCTCCACCTTTCACAGCCTGGCTGTATCTCCCAAAGTCCCTTTTCCTGCCCTGGGTAGCAAAGGAGCCCTAGGAGCCACATTTTAACTAAGAGCCTTGGGGCTTTGATGTTCAGGACTGTATTTTCCTTGCAACTGCCATTATTGAATCCACAGTTCAATAAGTTTTAAGGTATTTAAGTCACATTTTACATGTGAGAAGGCTAAGAATTTAGAAATGAAAGCACACTTCTGTTATTCAGATAAGTATTCTGAGTGCTTGTTTGTGATTGCTGTGTGCCTCAGGTTAACAGTAGTTACTTGGTGCTCTGTAGAACTTACAAGAGAATTATGGGCCTTAGCTCTGGATTCATGGACCTGAAGGTCAAACATCAGCTGGGGTTTGAATTCTCAGAACTACAGAATTTCAGATGAGGAGTTAGGACTGAGATGAACTGAGGTTTCTCAGAATAGTTTGATCTTGTGCTATTAACTAGATGCTTCTGCTAAATCCATCAGCAACATTTATACTGCCAGGAGCATAAAGTGTCTTCCCTTTGTGCAGGAATTCTACCAGGCATCTATAACTTTTCTTCTGAGGAATATAGGAAAGGAATCACGTGAGCAAAGTATGGCCTCCCAAACACAAGGATGCAAGAAGGGCCTCAGGCACTTCCAGTAATTTCTGGTTTTTTACCTAAAAGCAAAGATAGATATGTTCAGAACTCTGAATTATTGTTGGAGCTGCTCTTTGAGAGCTGATCTAGAGTGGGGACGCTGCTTAGGTGAATCATGGATGTTTAATTCCCACCGCAGTTCTTGAAGTCTGAGGGATATGGAGTATATACAGATATATACTTGTATATATCTGTATACAAGTAACTATATACAAGTATATACTTGCTCCACTACCGGTATCTTTGGAAATTAATTTTAATAAAAGACAGAGAGGTGGACTCTTGTTATATATTCCTCCCACACTCAAGGTGACATTGTTTTTATTATTAAAATCAAATCATGGTATAACATGTTTAAGCAAAGACAGCATTGTTTGTGGAACATCCCTTTTTGTTGAGGAGACTTTTAGTGCTGGATCATTTGATAAATTATGCCTTTTGCATTTGTCACTCAGGTATGAAATCAATAATATTAGTATGCATTTAAGGCAAAAAGCATGGCTCAGATTTTGCAGGCAATCTCACAACAAGTTTGAGAGCCAGTGCTGTTGGTATAAATTTTTAGCGGAAAACAGTTAAAGTGACTTCTTCATTTAACATCCTGACTAGCACAGGTTTCTGTTTCCTTCTATACTCCAAAGAGAGGGTTTGCTTTGCTCCTTCCTGGCTTTATGAACTCACATGATGTAACATATAGAATAGTTTTGTGTTTTTAACTAGTGTTCATTTCACTGCAGGAAGGAAAATATTTGTGGTATTAAAAAAAAAAAGAAACTTTTTAAACAATAATATAATTTTGGGGGAGACTAAGGGGCCTTGCAGTGGTAATGAAAAATTTGTGACCAATGTAACATTTGACCTTGATTTTTAAAATGTGAGCATCTGGATTTTTTTCAACTTAATAAAGCTCTATAAGGCAACTTTTAATATAATTTCTCCATCATGAAATTCTGCTTTCCCTGACCTGAAGAAAGTTCATTGGGGTGTAGTTTTGGATAAATTCAGCACACTGACAGCTGTCTCTTGAGCTGAAGCTGAACGGGCATTAAGTTTATAAATCTTGAGTTAGATGGTTTTGTGTCAGTATCACACTTTTTGTAGATGTTTGCATACTGTAGTTCCAGAAGTAGTACTGCAAGAACTACTTGTTTTATTTGTATTTTAATCTCAGAAGGGAACAGGTATAACAAAGCAAAACAAACTTGCTGTTTTAAGACATACACTAGAATTTCCAGTTTTGTTTCTAGACTTCAGAAATTCACAGGAGATTGAGGGGAAAAGAGAGGGAGGTTTCCTAAGCATAAGCACGCAAGTGGTTATGGCCTATTGTACTTTTTTAGAGTTGAAATATTTCAATAGCTTGAAAATGAGCCAGACAGCCTGTGTACTATAAACAGGGGGGGAAAAAAGGATAAAAATAAATAAAGAGCAGCTGCAGTTCTGTTAGCAGTGCAACAGAGTTAAAAGAGACCTGAAAAATTATAGCTGACATTATGTATACAAATCTAGGAGAAAAGAACCCTAAAGTATATCATATCTTGTCATATTCTGTTCTGCTCTGAAGACTTAGCATTCAGAGCTTGATGTATAACCAACAAATTTTTTCTCTTTCAAATGCTTATAAAGAAATAGGATTAAATATATAAGACAAGTCAGAGCTTTAAACAGATTGCTTGAAAACAGAAAAAGGTCACTCAATATCTGAATCACATGCTTTTGACTATTATAATCTGTAACAAGAATTTACAAATAATTTTCTACAACATAAGGGTAGAAGATATTAGTGGTTTTTAAGAAAAATTGCCTTTTCTTTTGGAATTATTTTTGGGCTTCTCAGATTCCAGGGTTTTAGTCCTTGATATTTAACTTTTGGCGGAGTGGACAATCACATTTTTCCCATGTGGAATTCACCTTTATCACTCAAATATTCAGACAATGTCTAAATATTGTTACATTATTTGGTAATTAGAACACTTTAAATGAGTAAAAGAGAGAATTGGTCAGTGTCTGCTTGAATTTCAGAGAGAGGTGGCTCCAGGGCATGGCAAACATTCATGCAATCTCTGTGTGCAGGTTGAATACATAAATATAATTTTTCTTTATTGCATTTTATCCAGTAAACTAAAACTAGTAGAATAGCCTTGTTTTCTCTTTTGATTTTTCAGTATTAAGTAGTCTTGTCCATTAATCAGAAATTGGACAGTCTTTTACAGACAGTGTTCCAGCTGAAGAGGAATCAATGGTGTTTATACTTCTCTTCCACCTGAAGCATTTAACACCTGATTGTCAGATTCTGTCTGTAGTTCTGCTTGTCAGAAAATGTCAGATAGTAGACACAAAAAGAACCATATCCTAGAGAAAAGTAAGTTTAATCTAGAATAACATCAATAAATAAAATTGGAATGCATCATAAATGTAGTCCTAATAATGAGTAGATGTGGTAATGGTGATTACCAAGAATTTTGAAGTAAATTCAAGAATACGGTCATGTTAACTTGCTATAAGAAAGACAAACAAATAACTCTTCTTCAACAGTTTTTGGGTTGGATCAATTGGCAAAACTCTTCCTACTGATTCTGTATATGCAATTTTAAAAATCAGTTTTCATAATTCTGGGTAATTGGAAATAGAGAGAAGTAGTGGGGCAAGTCATGTTAGCAAACATTGAATCGTAATAGAATCAGAATGGTTCGGGTTGGAAGGGATCTTAAAGATCATCTTGTTCCAGCCCTACTGCCATGGGCAGGGACACCTTCCACTAGACCAGGTTGCTCAGAGCCCCATCCAGCCTGGCCTCGAACACTTCCAGGGATGGGGAGTCCACAGCTTCGCTGGGTAACCAGTGCCAATGCCTCACTATCCCCACGGTAAAGAATTTATTCCTAATATTTAATCTAAATCTATCTACTTTTAACTTAAAATTAATCTCCCTCTTCCATTACTATATGCCCTTGTAAAAAGTCCCTCTCTCCAGCTGTTTTGTGGGGTCTATCATGTATTGTAAGGGGCTCTAATATCTTCCTGGAGCTTTCTTTTCTCTGGGCTGAAAAACCCCAATTCTCTCAGCCTTTCCTCATAGCAGAGGTGCTCCATTCCTCTGAGCATCTTGATGATCCCCTCTGGACTCACTCCAACAGCTCCATGTGCTGGGACCCCAGGGCTGGATGCAGCACTGCAGGTGGGGTCTCAGCAGAGCGGGGCACAGGGGCAGAATCCCCTCCCTGCCCTGCTGCCCACGGGGCTTTGGATGCAGCCCAGCACACGGGGGGTTTCTGGGCTCCCAGCACACACGGCCAGGGCATGTTGAGCTTATGTGGACATAAGTAGTGATTATGGAAAATATAACTGTGATCAATGTACCCATTCCATTATCTTTGTATTCCAGGATGAATATCACCTTTTTATTTTGATTTTAATAGAACACCTCTTATTCTCAGTGGTCAGTGTGTGTTTCCATACTGTGCTTCAAGTGTTGGTTAACAAAGGGAGTTGGAAATCTATGTGGTGGTGCCGTTGTCCTGAAAAATGGCAGTTCCCAGCCCAGAGGAAAGGGAGCTCGGGCTCCTGGTTGATGGAAAGCTGAATATGAGTCAGCAGCCACGCCTGGCAGCCAGGAAGGACAATGTGTCCTGGGGTGCATCAGGCACAACATCTACAGCTGGCAAAGGGAGGGAATTGTCCTGCTTTGCTCTGCACTGGGGCGGCCTCACCTTGAGTTCTGGGGCAGTTTTGGGCACCACAAGGTAAGAAAGAAATTAAGCTTTTGGAGAACATCCAAATGAGGATCAGAAGGATGGTGAAGGGCCTGGAGGGGAAGCTGTATGAGGAGTGGCTGAGATCACTTGGTCTTTTCAGCTTGGAGAAGAGGAGACTGAGAGGAGGCCTCATTGTGGTCTTCAACATGAAGGGAAGAGGAGGGACAGGCACTGATCTCTTCACTCTTGTGACCAGTGGCAGGACCCGAGGAAATGGCTGGAGCTGTGCCAGAGGAGGTTTAGGTTGGAGATCAGGAATAGGTTTTTTAGCCAGAGGGTGGTTGGGCACTGGAACAGGCTCCCCAGGGAAGTGGTCACAGCACCAAGCCTGTTCAAGAAGTGTTTGGATAATGCTCTTAGGCACATGGTGTGACTCTTGGGGCGTGCTGTGCAGGGCCTGGAGTTGGAATTGATGATCCTGATGGATCCCTTCCAACACAGCACGTGTTAGAAGGGATCCTATGATTTTTCCACAATCATGGTACTGTGGTGGTATTTTGATTAAAGGTGGTGTCCACTTTGGGAACTACAGTAAAAATCTCCCTTTTAAAAGGCAGGATAGAGTTTTTTAGGTTCTCCATTTTTTTTTGACATCTCTCTTCTTACACTAGGGATTCCAAAATCTCAACCATCTCTCTCCAGGACATGCCAGATGCTGACAGTAAATTTCAAAACAAGATAAATTAAGTTGTTTATCTTTTTAGATAAATAAAGTCTATTTTCTATTATAAGGGATGAGAACTTTCCTGTGAGGATCCATCTTCTTGATTGAAAGGGAAAACTTTGAAGGATACAGAATATGCATCATGATGTGTATTTCTGCTTATGTAATATGGGAGCTCTTGAAGCGCTTTGTAGTTTGGGGTCTCTTCTTGCAGGCAAGTAGTAACAGGACAAGAGAACATAGCCTCAAGTTGCACCAGGGGAGGTTCAGGCTGGACATCAGACTGAATTTCTTCATGGCAAGGGCTGTTAAACATGGGAATTGACTGCCCAGGGTAGTGGAGTCACCACCCCTGGAGGTGTTCAAGAAATGACTGAACATGGCACTAGTTCCATGGTCTGATTGATAAGGTGGTGATCAGTCAAAGGTTGGACTTGATGATCTTGGAATTCTTTTCCAACCTAAATGATTCTGTGATTCAGTGCAGCTTGGAATGGTTTCCAATGAGCTTTATCCTGTTTGCTTCCCAGAAAGAAAGAAAGAATTTTTTGGAATTCAGTTTTGTAAGGCAGTCCTTTAAACATTATTTTTTAATGGGGTTAGTGGTCAGCTGACTAGTGATTGCATATATTAAATTAACTTGTAGAGGGACCGCAAATAAAAATTAAAATTAAAAAATAGAGCACAGTAAAATTTAAACCTTTCCCTGATGAGCAAACGCTTTCTTTGTCCTTGAAGGAGACAGAGATGAAGGCTTATTTGTCTTGTTGGAGAAAGATCAAATATTTCTTCAATTCTCTTTCATATAAGAGAACTTGTAATTGACTTTTTTGGAGGTTATAGCAGTCTTTACAGAACACTGCATGATGTTCTTGCATGAGCCCTGCTTGTTTCTTGGTACTTAATATTTCTTGAGCTGCTACATTCTCTTACACTGTGTGATGTCAGTCCCTTAGGAGCATGGGGTAATTTTGTGAGTAGAAGCATAATATTACATAGCTCGGAAGAGGTGCCCAAAATTATCAGAATGTTTTGCCCATGCCTTGTACGATTGCTCAATTCACAGAAAAACCGATACTTTAGAATAAAAGTAGGGGCAACCTTAATGGCTGTTCATTTTCCCAACAGCACTGCTGTCTCCTAAATAATTTCGTTATTTCACCACCACAAGGCACAGGAGCTGCAATGGTGAGCCAGACTGCAGTCTCTTCAATATTTACCATTTCAGAGTGTGAGTATACGTATGTATGTGTGTATATATGGCCAGCAGAAGGGCACCTGAACCTCACCAAGTCCTGCTGAAAGGAAAGAGCATCGTCTTTGTGCAGGAATTTGGAGATAAGTGCTGGAAGAAAAATACAGCTTTTTCCTAGCTGTCAACAATGAGACGTTTAGTCAGGAGCTTCTCTGAGGAGGAGATGAGAGAGGGATTATTTTTTTTCTGTTTAATTTTCTGCTAATCTGGCTTGGGCTCTGTTACTCTGCTGTGTGGCCTGTTTTTAGACTAGTGTGAAGCTTCTGTAGTTGTAAGATGTTTGGGCATGCTCTTTTTCACTGCTTTGCTTTCCTGAAATTTAGACTAAATTTTGAAGATTTTATTTTCAGAATAGTGTCATCTTCCCACAATATAATAAATTTTTCTTGTTAGTTTCATAGTTGTAGAGGGGAAAACAAAACAATACCTTTTACTTTTTCTGCTTTTCTGTTTGGCTATGCTACAAGCAAAATCCAAAGAATCCAAGATCCTCTTCCGAGAATTAAAAAGGAAAAAGTGATTCTGTTTTTAATATTCATCTCATAATAGAACACTTTCCTTGAAATTGCTGAGAGTAGAGATTTAGGTTGCTTTTAGGACTAAGATGCTGCCAAACTGCTAAGTTCAGTAGGCAGATGTATTATCATAGACTCATAGATGTCTTTAAGTTGGAAAAAACTTTCTGATCATTGAGTCCAACCACTAACCCAGCACTGCCAAGGTCACCACTAAATCATGTCCCTCAGTGCCGTATCTACACATCTAAATACATCCAGGGATGGTGGCTCCACCACTTCCTTGGGCAGCCTGTTGCAGTGCTTGATAACCCTTTTTGTGAAGAGATATTTCCTCATATCCAATCTAAACATTCCCTAGTGCAATTAGAGGCCATTTCCTTGTATCTTGTTGCTTGTTACCTGGCCGAAGAGGCTTGGCTACACCCCACTTGGCTACACCCTCCTTTCAGGGAGTTTTAGAGAGTGATAAGGTCTCCACTCAGCCTTCTTTTCCCCAGGATGAGCCCCACCAAGTTTCTCAGCTGCTCCTCATGAGACTTATCTCCAGACCCGTCCCCAGCTCCATTGCCCTTCTCTTGACACGCTCCAGCTCCTCAATGTCCTTCATGCAGTGAGGGGCCCAAATCTGAACCCAGGATTCAAGGTGAGACCTCACCAATGCTCAGCACAGCAACCTGATCACAGATACAGGCCATGATGCCATTGGCCTTCTTGACCACCTGGGCACAGCTGGCTTGTGTTCAGCCATTGTTGACCAGCGCCTCCAGGTCCTTTTCTACCAAGTATTTTTCCAGTCACTTTTTCCCAATCCTGTTGATCATGCAGCTGTCCTCAGCCCATGAATGCAGCCTTTCCAGATTCTTCTGCAGAGCCTTCCTGCCTTCCATCAGATGAACACTCCTGCCCAATTTAGTGTCCTCTGCAAGTTGACTGAGGGTGCACTTGATCCACTTGTCCAGATCATTGATAAAGATATCAAACATCAACAGCCTTTCCTTCATCCACTAGGTTGGTGAAACAGGACCTGCCTTTCATAAACCCATATTGGCCTGATCCCCTGGCTGTCCAGCTCAAGCTATGCTATGGCACTTACTACTGAAAACCTCCCATTATAGTTCTGTACTGGATAATTTTTTCTGTCGCTATGGCGAAATAAGGACACGACAACACAGCTTGGTCCGCAGCAGAGCAGAGAACAAGCCCCGTTTATTGTCCTATTGCCTTTTTGTATGGTAGGAACCCAGGTAGATGATTCACTAGTGTCCAACCACCCCCTGGTATGGTTGGCTGGGTTCTACACCACCCAAATCAAAACATCATGCCTGGACCCACAAGAGCTGTGGAAAACAACAGGTGCTTATCTTATTGCTTTTCATAACTTCCATGGGAAAGAAGGCTCTCTCACAAGCAGCCCTGGGCCACCAGGCTTCGGGCCGCTACAGTTTTCTATCTCTAAGTATATTCTAAATACTAGGGAAATGTGGAAATCATACTGAAGTACTAAGACTGTGCCTTTTCAAAGAAATTAAAATGTCAAATGAAACTTTGTGCTTTGTTCTTTGTGCTTCCTTAACTCACATGTTTTTCAGACTCTGTATGTTAGGTTTCTTCCAAATATCTCAGAGTGGTGAGCAGATGGATGGATGGACAGATTGGTGTGCTTGTGTTTATAGGATCATGGTCAATATTTCTGGTTATGATCATAATACTGTTTCATATTTATATGTTATCTATGCCTGATTCTATTTTATGCAGAGGCAAAATATTAATATGCCAAACTCAGAAAGCTGCTTTATGTATATGAGAGTATATTATTCCCTCAAATTAAAGAAATACTTGAAGTCTGTTTAACAATAACATTTATATTGGTAAACTGAGGAGATGACAGAGGTTCTGTTCAGCATTTCCAAGTATAAGAGAGCTTGGGTCAATTAATTTCCGTCATTACAGGTACCAAGATTCAGTCTCCTTAGGCCTTTCCTTCTCTTTACTTTCTTTATATACTTTAAATGGTTCTATCTAATTGATGGTTGACCTTCTTTCTTGCCAAAGCAAAAAATCCTGAACTAGTTATATTTAAATGTAAAATGATGCGATAAAAATCTCTTTCTTACAGAACGGGTGGTCTATAGCATTCAGACTTGAAACCTGTTTATCTGACTTCTTGAGGGAAGGGGGATTTTGAGTTCTATAAAGCAATGAAATAAAATTTGTGGGTATTTCCAGAAGTTGAATAGTGGCATGAAAATACAGATGCTGATATCATCAGGTGTGCTAAATGACATGGTTAACAGAGCTCTAGTCCCCTGGTCCAGTGAAGGCAAATTTAAATCTGGGATTTGTGATTGCTGATCCATGTTGCTTCTTTTCTTGATTATTTATCTTTTCTTGTTTATGTATGAAATAGAGGTTGTATAAGTCCAAAGTCATAGTATAAGTCCAAAAATTATGAATGAAAAAAGGTGTGGGTAGAAGTTTTCTAGATTATCACACTAAAATATCATTTACTATTTCTGGTCCAGGAATGTAATACCTTATAATTGAGTTTAATCACATGAGTATTTAGTAGTTCATTTCCTAAAATAAAAATTCCCCCCTTGCATGGAGTTTTGAAATGACTGTATATAATCAAAGAGCAGTAATGTATCTTTAGGAAAGCAAATCAGCCTGGAAAGTAAATATTAAATGACAGAGTATTACGTGAATAATAAATGTATAACACTGTCTTTAACAGGCTAAGGAAATAACGTGACTAGATGAGGACACCAGTTTAAAGGCCCATGGTTCTAGAAAGTGACTTTATCTTTGTGTATTTCTGCTTGAATTTAGAGTTGGCTGAATGAACGTAGAAATATGTAATTAGATGCCGCACTGCAGCTGCTCTGTTTAGGGGACTCAAGAGCCCATATTTTCTGACTTTAAGTGGGCAGTAAATTATTTTCAATAATTCCATCTCCCGTTGCTTCCGTAAGTAGTAGAAGAGAAATTTCTAGTTGTTTGTTCAATTTCTAACTGCTGAAGTAAACCATTGATCGCTGACCTGTGCTACTTTTGTCAAATACAAAAATAAAGTGGATTTTAACATCCTTGCAGTGGTGGTGAAGGGGATTTCTTCTACTGTAGGAGTTTTATGACTGCTATAAACTATTTTTGTGGGGTTCGTTTTTTGTTGGTGGTTTTTGGTTTTTTTGGGGTTCTTTTGTGAGGTTTCAGTTGCACTTGCATGCTGGTTTTGTTCTGGAGTATCTTAAAGTTATTGATGTTAAGGATATGATGACATAAAATTATTTCTCAGAAGGGACTTTTGGACTGTTTCTATCATGTTGGGCTGTCAAAATAAAGCAGAAAGTTATAAAATGAAAATTATTTACTTTGCTCAAGGATTGATATGTATCAGTCTTGCTGCCTGTTGACATGTGCTTTGTTGTCTTACTAAAATAATCTTTCCTAAAAATGGACTGTATTCTGCAACAAATGAATTACTTGGTGTGTATAAAGAGAAAGGGCTATAATGATTTAAACATGTTTTTTAACCTGGAAGGATAACTAATGCACGTAGAATAGAATGGAATTTTCTTTCACATTTATTTTTCAAATATTTCAGAGTGCATTAGAATAATAAGCTAGTTACTGGTAATGGAATGAGAATAAAAAAGGCCGTTTTTATGGTATGGCAAATTAGACATCAATTATGTGGCCAAGCAGCACTGAAGGATGTAGCAGACTGGGAATTAAGCTGTAGTGTTAATTGATTATGAAATCATTAGATAGCCTTTGGGTTTATTGAAATTATTCTGAGAGTGCATCATAAACTTAAAATCCATTATAGGAGAGGCACCACATTCTGTACTGAGGGTAATATCAGTACTGGGCCAACTTCTGACAATAGTGAAAAACTTTGATTTTTACAGCAATTTTGCATAAAGTGATTAAGGGATTGTGCATCTTTCTGACCATAACTATGAGTACAATTTGGATCTACATCCCTTAGTTTCACAACATGAATGTCTTCGTTTCAGCTGTTGGTGTATTTAGTTAAATGACACACAAACTCTTCATCTTTTATGTATACATAATTTGCTTTCCTGAATTGGAGGTAAGTGTGCCAAGTACTGCTACTTGAAGAGGCAAGATGATACAGCTTTAACTGATTAATACTGTCTAGCCTCTATGCAAGGTGACAGCTCCCAGTTTCTTTTGAATTTGGAGAACATTGCATTTTTTGATCTATTTTTATACCCTCTCCCAAGGTTTTTGCCCTTGGACTCTGTGGGAGAGCACCACATGGGCCACTGGCAACCTACTGTGCCTTTGGATGCTTTAATATCTGTTCTTAGGCTAGATTTGGTGCCTGCTTTGCCAGGCTGCCCACTCCTCTTTTTGCACTGTGTTTTGGTGGGTCTTGCTTTGTCTTCTTCTCCAGTTCAGCCTCCTACAGCACCTTTTGCATTTTGAAGTTAGAGTGATTGCCATAAATTCATAAGATTTAGGTTCCAAGAGGTTTGTTACCTTCAACAGCTTTCCCTCTTGGTGTTCTTAGTGAAGGAGTCCCTGCCTTTTGCTCATGGAAGGTCTGGCCAGTTTGACAGCCATACTCATTTTGACTGCTTCTCCTCTGCCTTGCACACTTCTCTTTTTTCTGCTTTCCACTTTCTTCTCCTAAGGTCAGGGGACCTAGGATTGTGAAGAAGTCAGAATGTAAAGATAAAAGGAAGATGAAATGGGGAAACAGTAGTCTGAAGTGCAAAAAGCATGAAGGGGCAGACTATAAACCTGCAGCATGGGTTGGGGAAGACAGAGCTGAATTACGTGGCCATTCTGGATAGGTGCACAGTTGTGCTCTGTGCAGTCAGAGTTTTGCTCTCTCAGGTGACCTTTGACATTTAGTTTTACTTCTTTTTGAGAACAAATGCTGTCCTAGACACTAGGGATAACATCCATTTTGCTGGGATGTATCAAGAGGTTTCAAGTTCTGCTCAGTCAACCACTGGAGATTGGCAAAAGGGATCTTATTTTATTGACTAACTTGAAGAAAAGAAAGAAACCCTAGCAAAAACCCAGAAAACTTTTGTCCCCCATAATTCCACTGAATGATGTTACCTCTGCATATGAGCTTGTACTGAGCAATATGACTTCTGGGTATGGAATGAGGTGGAAGGCAATTGAGCCAGTGTGACATTATTTGGTCACTAGTGCATATAAATACTGTTCTAGTGCCACTTATACATCGGTACCATACATATCTTTAACGATATTTAATTGAGATTAAAAAAGCTGTTGGAGTGGATGCTGTGAATGCATATTAGGAATATTACTTAAAACCGTAAGCCTTGATATGATAAACCATAATAAGCCTGAAGGACTCATAATGGCTTATCATGTCAATAAAATGCACTTAAAAATCCCCAAGTGATTAGAAGGAGCCATTTCAGTCTATTATATCAATTGTTATATGCTGAGAGCATGAGAGATTTATTTTTCTTTTCCATCCTCTGTTTAAAATAAAGAAAAGAGGAAATTAAATCATAATAAGCTATGTTCAAATAGAATCAAGGTACTAAAATAAACCCACAGAAGGCGATTTATAAATTAAGGAAGGCAGTAAAAAGTTCTTTCCAAGCAGAGAATATTCTCATGTTACACTTGGTCTCTCCTTCTTAAAGCACCACAGGATGGCTAATGGGTAGAGTGAATGCTTGCACCAATGATGTTCCTGTTGAACTGGCAAGAAGTGTAAATTAAAAGTATTGTCACAAGAAATCAGAATAACTTTGGCACTTATACCAGTGATGACCTCCAGCACATGTACACAGGGAAAATTGAATTGACTTTACTACCCTGTGTGGTAGTAATTGTTTGGCAAGGGCTGTAGCAGAAGAGGGTGGTGATATTTTGCTATCCTTATACTTTCCCTGGCTGATTTTTCCAGGCATCTTCTTCAGGGGAGGGGCAAAGGTTAAGGACATAGCCCCCCAGCACTTGAGGGCAATGGGAGCCCTGATGTTTGTTGTTGCCACTCTGACAGCTTCATCCAGCTGAGAGCAATGGCTCTAAAGCAGCTGCTTGGGAGTGCATTTCCATCCTAGATATTGTCCGTCAGCCTGTGCTTTCCCCATGTGTTACTCTGCCTGTTGTCCATTTGGTTTTATCACCTGGACTGGCCTATGAGCCTCATGCAGATCCAGCAAGCTTTGGGAGATGGCAGGAGGGGCTGCCCTAACAAATTGCCTTTGGTGAGAAGGATGAGCTGATTTTGGGGGTGGTTACTGTGCTGGTCCAATGTGCGTTTTAGCCAGGGGTAAGTCTTGTCTGCTAACTTACACAGCTGAGTAAGGAAAGTTTGGAGTTGTTTTCTGCTAATAATAAATAAAGGTCCCTTATATTGCTAATTTGCAGTATTTCCGTAGCAGGTCTGTAGCATTTCAAACAGACCTGAGCTGGCTCTCTGGGGCCAGCTTTGCAGATGGGTCTGGTACAGTCTTAAAATAGACCCTGGGGGCAGATTTCTGGTGAAATTGGTGTCACGGCTCCCCATGCTGGTGCAGCAGTCAGAGGGAGAGACGAGGGCTGCTGAGTGGCTCAGTGTCCTGCTCTCAGCTGACAAGCGGCACACACGTTTCAGCTGTTTAATGTCTGAATAGATGGGGAGCATTCTGGGAAAGTGAATTTTTCTCTTCCAACAGTGTCCCTGTTACCTCACTTGCAGATATTACATCTTACACTTAATGCAATCCTTCCAAACTGTCCAGCTTTGTGTTCTCAAAACTTGAGTCATGCCTCTTCCTGCCTATATGGAATTAACCTGTTCATTCCTGCATGCCATTCCCTTGCTCAGTGTGCCCCTGGGACAGGGATGTGTAGGGCTGCAGATTTTGGGGTATCCTTCAGTGCCACTGCTGGCAGATAGGCAGGAGAGAGAAATTAAACATCTTCAGGAAGAGGGGAAAAATGAACTGGTGGAAGCTGAGGGAGGGAAGCAGTGGCAAGTAAACACAGCTGAACAAGAGGAAAAAGATGTTTATATATACTTGTTTAAGGTTTGCAGTGGCGATAACTGCAAGTCTGTCAGGACAGTTTCTCCCCTCACAGTGCTGCAAACCCTTTGTCTATTTATATGCTGTTATATGTGAGTAAGAAATCCGGCATTATGCAATTTTCTTTATGACTGAAATTCGTCCAGTGAGGTTTGGCAGAGATAAATGTAAATGGTTCACGAGAGCCCCAGTTTGAGGCTTAGCTGAAATAACAAGGCAGAACAGGCGCATTCCCACTGTACGTGCACACATCTGTACGTATGTGTGTGCAGTGCTGGCTTTTATCCAACACAGGAGGCTGCTAATTGAATGACCACTTGGCAGGGACAGCAATTTAAGAGTGACTTAAAAACATATGTTGGATTAAAAAAGGAGATGGCACCCTAAGAAACACACAGAGATTACGTATCAGTGCCATCTCAAATTATTAAAGCTGGGCAAACCTTGGACATGGAAACACAGCCTCCGCGTTGTTAGAATATATCAGGCTGCATGTTCTGGAGCAATATTCCAGGATTCATTTTTCATTTTCTCTGATATCTTGTTGGGGAGGGAGACATGGTTGAACAAAGTGATCAATAAAAGAACAAATTAGGAACAAATGCTATGAATATTCAAGATAAGGTTTTATTGTGCAGAAATCTATGAACAAAACTCTTTTCAATCTCTTATTGGTAAAATATTTGTTTGACAGGCTTATGTTTCAGGCAGGCAGAAGGACAAAATAATATTTTAAAACCCCTGCAAATACCAAGATGCAGGAGAAAATAAGTTGAGCAAGTAGGCTAGGAACAAAATGAAACCAGCAAAATAGACCTGCATAAACGTACCAAAAATAAGAGTTCTGTTTAGATTTTTACAATTTTAAAATCTGATATTATGTCTACATTTTAATATGTTGAACTAGAAATGTTAAAGTAATTATGAATAATTAAAGCCTTTATAAAAATGGCTAAAATGCATCTGTCCAAATGATCATAGCAAATTATTTGTGTGTGTAGGGAAAGACATTTATGATACTTTACAGTTTTTAAGTACCTTGGCTTTATGTCCCTTAGGAACCTCAAAAGAGCATTATGAGGGAGAGAAAAATGAGAGGAGCATGTTTACAAGTATTTGTAAAGTGATAAAAAATAGTTGTTTAAGACAGACTGCTTAAATACATTGTCTACATTCATCACGTGTCTGCATGTGCGGATGTCACAGGATTTATATAGCATGTAGTCCTGTCTTACTGCAGTTGTAGAAATATTCGTGGCTTAGTGTGACTTAGGCACTCTTCTCCATAAAATTATTCTTTAAAAGATGATTTGTGTTATTTACTGAAAAGCGATACTTATACAGCGGCATAATATCAGTAAATTAGTGTTTGCTTTGTTTTGGTTTATGCTTTGGGCTAAAAACAGGTGAAGCTGGGATAAGTTTGTTTGTGAAAGCTTGGTGAATACTAATGAGAACAAAAATCATCCCAGTCAAACTGAATAAATTCTGTGGATAATATGAAGGATTTTCAGCGATCCATATTGTCCTTGGACTTGGCTGTTGCAGTGTACTTTAAATGGAATTGATTGTGTGTTTGTAATGAAAGTAACGGATTGATTTCTATACAGAGTTACACAGAGTAAATAGAAAAATGTTCTTGTCTTGACCTGCATTCATAAAAATCAGTGGCTTTTGACCTAATCCTTAATGAAAAATGCAAATGTAATATAGAAAATCAGAAGGTTTCTTTAATTCTTAGAAAATCTACTGTATATTAGGTTTTGTGTGTGTGCTTTCTTGGATTTTAATTAATTTTGTTTAGAAATTCTGGTAACTGTAATCTATTTTCTCTTCAAGGAGCTCATACTTTTTTCTGTTCACATATTTTGGGAAAATATATTTGACTATATTCCTTTCATTATTCATTTTGCCTTAACTGCATGGCATTTTCCTTTATCTAGGTAGAATATTTATGATTTTTAGTACCTTCCCTGTTGAACAGTGTTAACATAGCATTTTTTGGAGTGTGTGACACATACGTTTTTGGGTTGCTACTACATGCACTGTCACAGATTATTTATAAAAGATAGTGCTTTCTGAATTGAATATGCAGATTAACAGCTTTGTGTTGTAATAAAAGGAGGAAAGTAGTTGATCGAAATAAGGTGCAAAATTCTTTCTATTTGAATAAACCTAACAAATGTTTATATTTTTGCAACGATTATCTCAGTAAAAGACCATATAGATATTTATGAGCAATGTTTATTACTGTTTGGGGGTTTGTTTGCAAGTGTGAGTGTGCAGTTCAGGCCCCAGTAAAATGCACAATCCAGCTCTGGTAAATTGCCTCATTGAGCTGTAAACCAGGACTACAATAAGCAATATCTGAGTTACTGCATTCATCAGTTTTTCGATGAATTTTGTGACTTTATTTTTGGTGCTTAGAGTTTAATTTCTCACTGGAGTAGAGCAGCGCATTGTAGCGCCACACAAACAAGGAGAGCAAAACAATAGAAACCCCAACGCACTGACGGCCACTGCTACTCCATTGTAGCTTCCAAAGACACTCTATTCTTCCCAGGCCACTTGATATCCTGCAGGTTGTGGCAGTACAATTCACAGGAAAAGCTTAGACATTGAGCTTGCACGCTTCTTGACTCCCATTTTAAACCCTTTGTTCACACCGGGGTGGCATTTTTTCACACCACATGTGGCAGCTTTAACTCCTATCCAGCTTGTCTTACAGAATCAAAGTCTGTGACTTCTTACATTCCCAGTGTTGTCTCCTGAGTTTGCTATAATCTTTGTAGCTCCCAAAATATTACAAATCTTAATTTCAATTGCAGGTTTTTCAAGCTTTAGAGGGTGTGGGATGAGACACAGATACCTGCACATTTAGATTTGGTTAAATCAAAGCTGTTTTCAGAGGAGGGCATGAACTCTTTTGCCCGCCCTCTTCTATTTAAAAAAACCTGGCAATTAAAAACTACGTGGTAAATTTGATATATATTCATTCAGCCTGATGTATGTTTTACAGAAAAGAATGAAAATTATGTATAATATTATATATTTTTATATTTATAAATTATATGAGTGCTTGTATTTTGTTTCAGTATTAAAACATTACTCATTTTAAGAGATTCTTTTGTTGCACACAGGCGTCATCTGTTGTGCTCTCTTTTCCCTACTTTTCCAAAGACAACCTTTATGTGCAATTTTGCTGAAAGTTTTATGTGCCATGTCAATAATAAATTCTACTTCAAACTAATTTTAAAGAGAACAATACAGGTCTACCAATATGAATGCCCCTAAAATATACATTGCTGGAAAGTTTATTAATAGAAGATATATTGCTTAAATTAATGTAATTCAGTGTAGCTAAAATGCCACTTGGCTCCTGAAATAAATGCTAAAGTATGTATTTCTTACTGAGAAACTTTCTGATGGATTACAAGTGCAGAGTAACAGGGCAACAATAACATTTGGATAAAAATTGTCACAGGAATTAATGTAACTTGTACTTTACACTTTTCGATATATTTTAAAAAATGATCAATGAAAATTAAATGGTTGTATGATTTGAAAGACCAGTCTCAGTTCTATGTATATTTACAAATCTGTACATTCACTGTTGCTGAGTTCACTCAGCTTAACATAATAGAATAATTTCTCCTTGGCACATATGCTAGCCTGTACATTGACATGACACCCTAATAAATATTTTGACTCGAAAGCTGTTGTTTGTTGCTGTTTGTCAGGTGGTTAGAACGTTCTTTTGGCTGCTGCTCCTTTTGCGAACTAAAATATTAAAATGTATGCTTCCAATCTAGCAGCGTTCTTATTGTGTTTTATACATTTTCTGACTGCTCATTCTTTCTTTAAAATACAGCACTGTGGTGTGCTTAATGCTTATTCACCAAAATCCACCTAATTCCTTATGGTGTTTATGAAATACATTGGTTTTATGTTTGCTTTTAAGAATGGCATGAAATCATATTATGTAAGAGATAGTTCAGTAGCAGGCTCTAGAAAGACAAAATTGTGGTGTTCTTTTCTGATTTAGAAAATACAATTAATAATAATTGCATGTGCTTATTTTTATGCCATTTCATTGCTGTTTGTGCATGGAACATTTGATGTTAAGTTGTTGAATCATCTTAGCTGGCCTGACATGTAGCAACACTGAATAACAGAAAGGCTGTTCCACTTAATCTTTATTTTATAATTCAGTCTAAAATCTGAAAAATATAACCTAACCCCTAGTGATTAATTTTCAGTTAGAAGCACAGTTTTATTAGCTCTGCCCCTAAGCAGTTATTGCGTAATTTAAAAAATCCAAAATATATGAAAATAAACCTTTAACTCATGGTTGTTTGAGGGGTTTTTGTCTGTGATTTTTCAAACAAGATGAACACTCAAAGAATACATTTAAAATCCATATCTAAAAGTAGTTTTATTTTGCATATTAAATTATACAAAATGTATAGAAATGTTCTTTGCAAAGATCAATGAGTAGTTTAATAAAATTACATTAAAATGGATTTTAAAAACTTTCCCATTACTTAAAAAAATAATTAATCTAAATTAAGGTTTCTATAGATAAAATGAGGCATTGTTTATTTCTTTTTTGCCAAGCACCTTGGCAGTTTCTGCAGTTTAACTAGTTAACAAATCCAGGCATTCTGAATGCAATTTTCGTCATAAAAAATAGTTGTTATATGGAAACTAAAACTCTAAAAAGACAAAACCACTTCAGAATGCAATACAGTAATTTGTGCTAAACAATTCTTTTCAAGAGCATGCTATAAGGAAACAAACATATAAAATACTCATGCAAGCTTACCCATTTACTGTTTAAATATGAAAACAGTGACTAAGGAAAGAAATGTACACACACTTACCAGAAAGTTATTTTACTATCACAGCTATCTACATCTAAACTTGACATCACACGGCATTTTTAGAATTCATACCCAAGTATGAATTTCTCAGAAGAAAGACAAGTTCAGTAATTGTATCAAAATTAGTTTACCTACTTTCGCAGCGCATAATTTCTGAAGAAAAGGCAAGATCTTATTTCATTAAGTGTCATGAAGCAGAAATATAGAACAAGCATTTGTCAATATCCATTCCAGAATATCCCAACTTTTATTTCTCGGCACTTCTTCCCCATGTTTCTTCAGACCCTCTTCATGTTAACATTTCTTCTATTTTCAGAAAAGAGAAGGGGTTGGGGGGAAACCCCAACAACAAAATCCCGCAAACAATCAGCAAAAACATAATTGGTTTATATTGCCTTTCAGCTTGTGGCCTGTCCTCATATTATTAAATCAGATCATACATACTCCCCTAAAATTCAGCTTGGAGTAATCCTCTGCTACTTAAGGCTGGATGAAAAGAGTACTCATTGTGAATTATGTTTCATCTGTCACAATAACCTTCTTTATTCTTTAGTGCACCTCCCCTTTGCCTGCGGCAATTAGAGAAAATAGGTATGCCTTGAAGTATGAGATAGTGGTATCTCAAAAATATATATACTGATGTCATATACAGGCAACACTGGGTAAGCAGCACCCTGAAGTATATATAAGCCCTTTTTGATGCAATCCGAATTTTGTTAGAACAGGGTAGAGGAGGCATATTTTACAATGAGTAGGTGCTGATGGCTTTCACTAGATTATTGGTTTTTTGACAGACAGTGATCAAAGATTTTTCTATACGAGTAAAGAAGAGTAAAAACTTGCTTACCAACTTATTTCAAGAATGTATCATTTTCCACGTTAGCTTTAATTCAGGGGGAGGGGGGGTTGGCATTAATAGGTGTTATAGAATCTTTATCTTCACTCTCCCTTGAAATTCCTGGAGTTCTGTTGATCTCTTTGACTGAACAGTCAGCTACATTTTCTCAGTCGTTTAGCATGGTTTTCATAATTTCTTGAAGTGGTGTGGACATTTAACTGTATCATCTTTAAAATAAAATACATATTTTTAAAAAAACTAAGTTGATCAGTGGATATTAAAAATATTTTTGCAATAGAACAGAAGAGCAAAACCACATGTAATCAGATGGTAAATTTCCAAATTATTTGTCTTTCTTTATCAAGGGAAAAAAAGAAGATAGATTCCTTTAGGGTTCTAGTCACCACTATCAGGTTATTTTATCTATTACGGTATCTATCTTTTCTTTATAACTATCTACTTTATTGTATTTAACAAACAAACAAACAGCAATTTTTTTTTTTTTTTACTTTTTGAATTTATATTGGAAGCTTTCCAAGTTCACCTTTTTTTTCCTCCTGTGTTATTTTAAAGCCTTATGGCAGCAAACCTCTAGTTGGTATCTTGTTTTGAAACCCCTCACAATTCTGGGCTGCTCATATGATTCCAAATCAGCCTCCCTTGCACTTTTAGAGGGCTGATGTTCAACTGGGAATAACTGAAAGAAAAAGCACCTTTAAAAAAAAAAAAGTGCTAAATCAAGCAGGTTAAAACAAAGAGATTCTGCAGTGAGGCTGGTCTAACATTAGAATGCTGTTATTAAAGTTCCTAAGAAATTACTATACTAGAAAAACCAATAATACTTGTGAATAAAGGAAGAGAGTTTGGCCCACTGCACAGGTTTGGGCACAAAAGTGCTTGCTAAGCTATCTATTTCACACATGCAACGACAGAAGGTTCGATATTCATTCGATCGATGACTGAAAAGGCACAATGGCAAAATCGGACGGACTTCTTTTCAAATACAGATCTCCGATGTCCCCCTACAGTCTGCAGTCGCACGGCTGGTGGTGTGGCACAGACGGAGCAAGGGTTACATCAAGGCTGTTCTTTGGACCGTGCAAACAGTCTAGACCAATGACCTGCAGCATCGTGCCCTTTGAAGAAGAGGCAAGTTCAGTCACGACGAAGAAAAATCAAGGCGTACCCCTTTTAACAATAGGGAGCAGCTCGTGGCTGCAAAGAGGTAAGCAGGGGTAAGCAAAAAAGGCATCTGCTTCCATGGTTACAGGCCAAGCATGGGAACCTTGCTTTTGAAGAGGGATGGTTCTCAGGCTCCCTCACAGGCTATGTCATGCATTATAAGCAAAGGCAGGTTGAGCTGAAATCCGCAGAGTTATTTCAGAGTAAAATGATACGCGAGCACATGGCTGTTAGCAAAAAAAGTCACATGACTGTTTAGAAGCAGCCTTGCACTGTTTCTGAATTGAGCCTTTCGTTGGGGCAGTTTCTTCTTCTTTTTTTTTTTTT
>VZRZ01001220.1:203243-279342 GCA_013398175.1 Climacteris rufus
ATACCCCCCCCCCCCCCCAAACTGCATAACCAAATATAAACATGCATAGGAAAATATAAATATGAAGTATAAGAAATAAATATTAATAACAAAAGTAGGAAACCTATTATCTTAAAATGGTCATTATCTGGATTAATTGGATTCATTCTGGATAATTTATACCCTGCATATCAATTCAGTTTTCAGCTAGACTTTGACATGGTTGCAAGCTATACCTTTTCTCCAGAATATCCATTAACTAGTCCAATTAAATTAAGAGAAGAATCTGCTGGTCTTTTTGTGAAGTCTGTTAGACGTAATAGAGCATTTTGGTATTCCTGCTGAACTAGAGATGCATGTTAATGATGATAAACATTTTCGTATATTCACTGTAGTTTACAAATTCCTCTGTGTGGAAATGTTGTGCCTTCAGCTTTATTTAGGCTGTGTGAAAATCTCTTGATTTTTATAACTTGCAATAATAAATTAAAATGTTAAATATTCAGTCTTATATGTATGGCATAAAGAATGCAAAAGACAGTGCTGTTGCATTTGGTATTCAAACACTGCTTGAAATTATTCTCATGCTGATAAATAATTCAGTTTTAATAATTTTTTTTTTTTTTTAAGAGAGATATTTGCTACTGGAAGGAAGATTTTTTTAAGTGAAAGGCTTTCCTCTTGTCCATTTTAATATAATTGATAAGAAAATAATTTCTAGATTCACAGCAGTCTTCACAGTGTACCAAGGATCTGATCTTAATTATATTCATGGTCTTTTCTTGAAATAATTAGTCTTCTGTAAGGAGCTGAGGATAGAGCATAACAATGAAAGATGTGTAAGACTTGATGTTGGAGGGAAAAGTTGCATCTCCATGAGCAATGGAAACATGATTGTTAAACTGTCAAGTTTTATTTCTATTGGTGTTGTAGGGTGGATTTCACAGTGTGTTGATGTGTTGCCCCAAAGTACATATGGTCCTGTTCCTCTTGTGTTGTGTTGACACTGAGGTTCTGAAGAAACACTGGGCTGTTTCTTGAGTGATGTGCCAACTTTGCACCTGGTTCATTTAAGCTAAAGTTCAGGCTGCCCGTTTGAGGCCTTTTACTCCATTTCAGCCAGTGATGACTAATAGCCAGATATTTATCTTTACTTTTCCTTTTTGGGCCATTCATTTAAATGAAGGAGGAAATAATCTAAACATCTTATTCCCCTTCTTAAATACCTTAAAGGGTCTCAAGAAGCACCACTGTTTTCTAACTCCATTGTGATATAGAAGCCAGTTCAGCTTCTGAAAACAGAGAGGACAGGGGTTTTTTTGGTTTTTTTTTGGTTTTTGTTTTTTTTTTATTTTTTTATATATACTGAAGATGCCTCCTGGATGTTGGAAAGTTCTGTGATTTGCAAAGGAAGGTTTGTCAGGCAAAATTTCTTTTATAATCAATGCAATTCATGCCTCTGTTGTCTTCAGAATGAATTGTTTTGTTTTCACAAGAGAGGTAGACAAAGATTTAACATAGCTTGCTCTAGGCAAGGTTTATTGTGTCCACAGTTTATTTTAGAGGAATTTTAGACTGAATTGATCACTTGAATTAAAAAAAAACAAAAACATTAGCTCTGTCATAGTGTGCTAAACCAGGACAAAGAGACCATGATCCTCTTTTTTGGTGGAGATGAGATTTCTGCAATTTGGTACCAACTTTAAGCAATTTGCACTCTGGCTTTAAGCAATTTTTGACTCTGTGCTTTTTTATGATATGCAACAAGGTTATAAATCATCATTTCAAGGACAGTAGTTTATTGTGTTGCACATTGTAATAATCTACTGGATAAAGTCAAGGCAGCAAAAACCAGATGAACCCCCAGGGTTTAGACTGGTGATACACGATGAATTACAGTTGAATGAAATTTAATGAAAAGGCACCGGTTTAACCTAAAGTTTCTAAAAATGCAGTCAAGTTAATCTCCACGAAAAATCCTTTGGTTTTCTTCTCCAGATCATCCTTTTGTACATTTCCTTAATGGCAGAACCTTCAAGCCTGACTGTGGACTTGCTAGGGGCAAGGACTTGGAGAAGCCCATGTAGCAAAGAATCATCAAAGCTTAAAACCATGTTGTTTGAGTTTTGGTTGCATGTGAAAGCCTCTAGACTTTCCTCCTCAAAACCAAGAGCCCAGATAGATCAGTTAAGTCAGAAAATGTCATTTGCTTCTGGTACATGGATTTGCTTTGTTATGAACTTGGGAATGACTAACTGCATCAGCTTTGACTTAAGATACAAAACAATTAAGTGTCTCTGGCTCTTGAGTATTCTTCTTGGTCTATAATCCCCACCACAAAAAGCCTTAGAAAGTCTGATTAAGTTGTGGTCACTTATTCAAGTCTTCTTCCAAATACACGGAATATAAATAACAGATGCAGGATGAAGTCTCAAATGACCAGAAAGGCACATTTTCTCACTTAGTGTCATAGTTCTGAGATGTTTTGAAATGGAAGTTAGTCTGATTCCAGGAGTATCTCAAGTATGAGATTCTTTTCAGTGCTGTCATTTTCTGAGCCTGTTGCTGATAAGTAGAAGTCCCTTTAATACTTATATCCTGTTCATAGAAAAGGAAGCTTTAGCATTACTGAAATAATGTTAGAGCAAAATAACCTGATATTTCTGGTAGAGAAATAGAGACTTGCAGAACAACAGCAATACCATCTTCATTCCTGTGTAGACTCTGGCTAAGTTAAGAACACAAACATTGTGATATGATCTCGGGGGAAAAAATATTTGTTGCAAAGAGCTGGTCATGCAAAACAACCATACATTGGGTTTGGGTTGGAAGCAACATGAAAGATCACAGGATTACAGGATATTCGGAGTTGAAAGGGACCCACAAGGATCAAAGTCCACCTCTAAATTGAATGGTCCATACAGGGATTAAAGTCACAACCTTGACATTATTAATACCACGATCGAACCAACTAAGCTGATCTCAGGATCAAGATCTGCTTCTTCCAACTCACTGCAATGAGTAGGGACACCTTCCACTAGACCAGATAGCTCAATGTCCCATACAACTTGGCCTTGGACATTGTCAGGGAGGAAGCATCCACAACCTCTCTGGGCAACCCGTGTCAGTGTCTCACCACCCTCATAGTGAAGAATTTCTCCCTAATATCTAAACTAAATGTATCCTCTTTTAGCTTAAAGTCATTCAACTCTGTCCTATCATTGCAATCTCTTGTAAAAAGTTGCTTCCAACTTTCTAAACCTTTTCAAGTATTGAAGAGGCCCAGTAAGGTCTGCCTGGAGCCTTCCCTCCTCCAGGCCTGACAATTGCAACTCTCAGACTGTCTTCACAAGAGAGTTGCCCCAGCCCTCTGATCATCTTTATGACCTTTTCTGGGCTCTCTCCAACAAATCCATGCCTGTGTTGTTCTGAGGGCCCCAGAGCTGCACACAATGCTCCAGGTGGGGTCTAGTGAGAGAGGAGTCACCTCCCTCACTCTGCTGACCATGCTGCTTTCAATGCAGCCCAGAGTATGATTTGCTTTCTGATCTGCAAGAAGATGTATTGTCCTAAAGTAGAAAATAATTTTCCAAAGCATGGTTTCTTTTGCCTTTCTATTATTTTCAGAAGACCATCACAAAGATTGTTATGCAAAACATGTCTTTTTCTCAGCATTTTCCTCTTCTGAGGCAAATAATATGTGTGATATATAATGACTTAATGGAAAATGAAACAGAATATATGAGGGACAATGTGTGTCTAAGCTACTGTTGGTCTTGACTTTTAAATATTGTGCTGTTTAGAGAAAGACTACTTTTTTTTTTTCAATATTTGATTTTTCCCAAAGACTTAGTAATGAAAGAGAGAGTTATGAGTATAAATATTTCATATACAGATATACTTTTGGTAGAAGTATTACATCCTGTTCCACAATCAGGAGTGGAAATTTCCCTTGTATTAGTATCTATTGAAGACCTCTGGAAGTCATACATTACTGAGAAGAATTATTTGTAAAGAAATCTTATAATACTTGTATACTATTGAGTAGGGTACTTCGCAAACTAGAGCAAGCATCCAAAGTTTGTGCTTAGGAGTATGTGAAAAAATAAATAGCAGTCTGCAAATCAACACCACTAATTTCAGAAAAGAGAAACTTTGAAAAGGTCAGCATATATGCTTAATAATGCCACTGTCAAGGACATGCTTATAAGAGTTCTGGTCTAAGAAAGTAGAATTTTCAAACAGAATGAAAAATCTCATGATTTTTGGTTTATAAGGGGCCCAATGGTTGATAGTATGACATTTAAAAAGTGTCTGAGACACTTTCTGAAAAAAGACTTTCATATTTCTGCCAAACAACATCCCTTTGAACCTGCTGTGACTGGGATTTTGGGTCTGAATGATGATCCATTTCCCTTTTACTCCCTTGACATCCATCATTTTTGGATATGTGATGTTAGAAGGGATATCCCTACCTGTACCCTTCAGTATCTGTTTGTGGATGTCCTGGCCATGAATTTGTCCTTGAGCCTGAACTATCTGTAGGTTAATCCTTTTGGTACTGTGGTTCAAGGAATGAAGTTGTTCAGTGTTTGCCCTTCTGAGTGTTATTCTGAGTTTTGGTTTCTGAGCACTAAGTAGAATGACAATAACTTCTGCTTTGGTAAATAACCCAGTTTTGAATTGTTCATGCTTCTGTTTAGCAGTCTTCCAAATATTCTATAATTTGTATTTAGCTTGGGACTGACAGTGGTTTTCGTGAAATCTTTCCTCAGATATTCCCTCTCAATAAGGAATTTTGTCCAAACACTTGTGTCACGTGAAAAATTGTTTGAATCCTTGTATGTAGGCAGGATTGGTGAGATGTGAACAAAACCTTCATGACTTTGTATTGGCCAAATCAAACTCCTGAGATATTCAGTCCAGCCTGTTACTAGCTACAAAACCTGTTTATCTGTAAAACCTATTTATCTAACACTTTATTCACAAAACAAAGAAAAAGTGGTTTTGTGGCTACACCTTTTTCTGTTTTATAGTTCATATTTGGAGGACTTGAGGTGAATTCTTAAGATTCAACCATAGTCAATTTTTACATTTTAATCCACTGTGAGATCATATAGTACAGTAACTACACTGACTTGTTATGAGGTGAGGAAAGCATCAAATTCCTTCTGATTTTAATTTGTTCTTTGTGAAGAAAAATTCTATAATGATTCTGTTGGAGAAGATGATTATAGAAACATATATTTGTGCTTGGGATGTTTGTTTGGTTTTGTTTTGTTTTTTAATTTTAACACTCATCTTTTACTATTCAAATATTTCAACCTTTTTGCTTAGCAGATGTAGTTAAGGAGGTTTGATAGACTTGTCAAAAAGCATCCTGCCTACTTCCCCAAGTCTGCATCCTTTTATTTATGATTTATCAAAATTCCACATTTTTTAAAATACCTGTTCCTCTTTCTCATGTGCTACTCTAGAATATCAATTTTCAAACTGCAATTATGTCAAATCATTACATAAGCACTTGATTTTTGAGAAGAAATTTTTCTAGTTACTGTGAGTTTTAAAGGAGTACTAGAGGAGCCGTTTTCAATATGCCATTCAAAATGAATGAATCTAGAGAAAACTTAACAACTGTAAAGAGAGATTGTGGGGAATAGAAACAGGATGAAGTCTGAAAACTTAGTTATATACATGGTTATGATTGATTCTACTATTATCTGATATCTCAAGATTTTTAAAAGGAAATGAAGGAGCTATTATATAGTAATAAACCACAAAACAAGATCTTGAGTTGATTCAGTCTAGCTCTCTCCAGCTGAGGTGTTTGTTTAGGCATGGTCAGTGAGGAGTATTTCTAGGGCACAACAGATTTCATCCAGTCAGAATCTCTAAAAATAGATCGGATGAATCATGCTGTGAAATGTCTGTTTCTAAAGGGCCTGCAGTGACTAGATCAGAGATGCTGCTTAAAGCTAGGTAAGATGAATTTCATCCAGAATAACTGCAACCCCAGTGATCTGATATGTGCATGAACAAGATTTATGCAATTTAAAAATGTATCGAGTTACACCTTTCAGGTAATGACATAAAATTATTAAAGTCTCCATGTGAGGCAGCACAGCAACCTCCCCAGGAGTGCTGCCGAGCATTCAGAGTGCCCAGGTGTAAGATGCATGGACTTAGGTGTAGCAAACACAGAAATGGGACTAAAACAAATAGTGGGAATGGAAAGGTTATTGTGATGATAGTAAAAGTTTTATTTCTCTTCAATAAAATAAAGGCCAAGAATGAAGGTACAGTGTGGGGAGAGAACAATTGTGAGTGAAGGAGAGCAATCATTTAATCTGAAGAACAATGCTGAGACAGAAATAATTGGCAGAACATCAGACTGGAAGTTAGAAGATTTCCAAAGGTCAAAGCAGTAGTGTTCTGGAGGAGACTCCCAATAAGGAGTCAGGTTTTGTTTTTCCACACACCTCTAACTGTTTGCGTGGTGGAAGATGATACATTTATGAAAGGGAATGTGAAACACGGTTGCCTCTGATAGCAGGAGCTTGGACTGGATATGCCACCACTTTGATCCTAGAAGGGAATGTGTGTGCCTGACTGCACTTATTGAAGTGACAGTAATTATGCTGTAGATATGCGTATACTATCATTGTGAATATGTTGTGGTGCTTCTTTAAACTTGTAATTAATACTAATTGAGCTCTCAGAAACTGAAGTGTTCCTCGTTTAAAAATCTTGTGCTTTCTCTGAGTGTAGCAACAGTTTGCTAACTTATACCAGTTCTTGAAAAATTCCATGTTAATGAAAGGAAGGCACTAAATATGGTGTGTTGATAACAAACAGCTCAGAGGATTTCTTATAGTGTAAGCTAAACATCTTTTGCCAGCATAGTGCTTCTGCTACATGTGTTTTCCCTTGGTTTTGTATTTATTGTACTAGACATGTGACTGTAAATTAATACTTCCCCTAAGTATTCAGCTAAACAGAACTTTGTGTTTGCTGTGAAGATGTCAGTACAAATGAGAAAAAAATGTAGGTTTTGTGCATAAATTCAAGCTATGTTTTCTAAAAATCCACAAAGAGCAAAAAAGAATTTTCATGTGCTAAAATTCAGTCTGAGAAAGAGAGTTGGTTGGCATCTTATAAGAGTAATAAAATGGTGAATTTGTTTGCATACAAAGCTCAGCACACAACTAAATATGCATCCAGCAAGAGAGTGCCTCCAATTTGTGATGTGCTGAAAGGTTATGGGGCCTGTGAGACAGAAGATGTACCTTTATTGTTTTGTTGTTTCAGCTGTTGATATATGATGATTCCCTTAAATTTGTTAACCTGTTGAAGTTCATGAAGTCTTGTAAAAAAAACGTTTCCTCTTTTTTGTCTTTATATTGTGTAATTATGGGACATAACACTTTCTTTGAAACAGGTTTCATTTTGAAATAACGGGTGAAACTCAGATAGTTTATTGCATGAGTAGTAGATCCCTGTTGTGATGCATTGTGTCTCTCCCAGGTGTGCATTCCTGGTGTGCAGCTACCATTCTGTCTCACAGCAGGACTGTGTTTGCTGCTCCACAAGGTGCAGGTAAGCCTTGAGACCGTTCCCCAGAGTTTGTGTCCCAGTCACCGTGACCAGCCCCTGGCACATGGGGCTGTGGGCAGTGGGCTGCTCTCCATCCCAGAGCAGCTTTCCCAGGACAGTGAGGGGATGCTCCCTCTGCATTACAAATGGCTCCCAAGGAGCTCAGTCACCGTGTTCCTTTTCACAGCACAGGGCTGGGTTTCAAATCACAATGGACCACTGGACCATGTAGTTTAAAGTCTTAAGTTTCTACATTTTGTGCTGTTGCTCCCTTGCATTTTGTCTTTGAAGCAAGAAGTTACTTTTATTTAGTCCACTATTTATCTTCATACCTGAAACAAAGTATCAAAATGTGTGCCTTTTACATGATTTAGATTTGACCAACTTCAGCTTTGAGCCATTTTTTTTTTTCTGCTGGTACTTACAGGTGGTATATATTTTCCTATAATCACTGCTACATATTTGTGCAAGTCAGCTAAAACAGATATGAGATCTCTTAAGACTTTCACTGTAACAGGTGTTCCCCAGCATTCAGTATTTGTGCCTCTTCCTTCACCTCTATTTTTCCCATATCCCGTTAAAAATATACAGAATTTTCTAATCATGACTGTAGGATTATTAGTGATCCTACAGTTGGAGGAAAAACAAATTTTCTGTCATTCCTATTTCATGGTCCCTTTGAACATCAATAGGTTGTGCTAAACTTTTTATGCCGGGACCTTATGTTGAATGGTGAATGCTTGTGCTTACTCTGTATTTGCCCTGCCCAGTTCAAAAAATGACTCAGTTTCTCTTTCCAAGCAAAGGATGGATTTTGAGTTCATGGTTATTCACAAAGGTTTGCATTCTCCAAATGATTTTGATTGGGTTCATACTAAAAATTACTTGATTTTCCTTCAGGAAGAGGAAATGACATAAGAATGACTTACTTTTATGGTGGATTCTGCTCACACTTCCAGCTGATCTGAATGTGCAATCTCAGAAGAATATCAAGCCATAATGAAAAGTTAATTAACCAGTCTTTTGAATTAAAATGTGTCTTCAGAACATCTTCAGTTCAAATGTCACTGATTTGGGATACTGCTCATCCAGTACATATCCATGTAAATGGGATTTGCATTTTTGGTACTAAAATACTACCCATAAATATGAAATACAAGTATGACTGGCTGCTTAATGTTTAATTAATAGACTGTAGTTGTATCACTTTTTGCTTTATTTTTGTGGTCTTTTCATTACCTCACTTATTTGTTTTGTGTATCTAGAGAAAGTTTTGCTCTACTTTGTCTTTCTGCTGAAAAAAAAACATGGAGAGAAAAAAAAAAAGGGATATGAATCCCTGCTTGTAGGATGGTGGAAGCCAGCTGTCCAAACAGACTGCGTATTTGGTCACAAATTTATTGGAAGATGAGTGTGTTTTATTAATAAGAATGTGCACTTTTGATATTATCTTTGCAGTCAGAATAGAGCTGAATATAAACCCAGTTATTCACTGAATACTAATATTAGTAGAATGGAAGTTCTTTTTTTATAATATAGGACATTTTCTTCTGGAAAATTTCTTTGAAAAAATAAGAAGTGAAAAAGTAAAGAGGGAACAATGATCCTTTGGCTAGACTCTACGGATGAGTTGCTCCTAGAGCGGATGTCCTACAGAACAGTTCCCATCCCCCAGATTACATTATTTTTATGGTGCCTGGACTATGCTGACAAAAACTTTCCTGCTTTTGCCAGTAGAATAAATTGTCAGCTCCCACATTAAAGGGAGCTATATTTTTGCTGTAGATATTGCCCTGGTTTTTCTATAAGTCAAGAAATCTGCACACTGAATACTTTTGCCAAGCAATTATGCAAAAAGTGATCAGCATTTTCCCCCTTTCTTTGGAGTCCTTTAGTCTTCGTAATAATTAGCATATATTGTAAAAGTTTCTTTGTTATGCTGTTCAAAGTTACCCAGATATTTCCATTTGTGAATTATTCTTGGAAAAAGACAACGTTTGGAAATAGTACCCATACTTCTCCAATTTGACAAAATTACAGTACACTGAAAAAAAAATTGGAATGATATGTGTTTAAAAAATAAAAAGAAAACCCCATGTATGATATACTGATCAAAGTTGATCTTAGCTATTAGTAGAACACTTTATCATTAGATAGAAGAAAATTGGAATAACTCTACTTTACATGTTCAAAAAAACAGCATTCCTTCTTAAGGAAAATCCCAAATATAAAGTATGCCATTGTTTGCTGTGCATGTGGTGACTAGTCCGGGTTATATTAAGTTGAGGTTACTGCCATCTGGTGGGGAAAACAGTGTTATAGCCCAACAGTTGGATTGTTTCCAGGAGTACATCCTCTGCACCTGTGTGATGCTGTGAGTGTGTGTGTGTATATACACACACCTATACAGAGATAGATATATTTGTATATAATATTAGCATTTGGTTGCTGATTTTAAAAGAAATTTCAAATATTCAGTGATATAGAATGGTCTGCTGAATCCGACCTTAGTCAAGGGTAGAGATATGTAGGAAAGAAAATAAGGAAAACTTAAGAAGTAGAACAGACAGATATGTGAAATGTGTGCTGTGGTGTCCTGGTGGTGTGCCCACATTCCTGGACTAGATTAACACTTATAATCACGTACAAGCCTTGTCCCCAGAATATTTCTTCACAGCTGGAGTTTTTACACTTTGTGCAGTGTTTCACGTAGCACTTCCTATCATCATTTCATAGAATCATAGAGTGGCCTGGGTTGGAAAGGAACATAAAGATCATTTAGTTCCATCCCCCTGCCACGTGCAGGGACACCTTCCACCTGACCAGGTTACTCAGAGCCCCAACCTGGCCTTGAACATTTCCAGGGATGGGGCATCCACAGCTTCTCTGGGTAGCCTGTGCCAGGGCTGCACCACCCCCACAGTTAAGAATTTCTTCCTCATCTCTGATCGAAACCTACTCTCTCTCAGTTCTAAGACATTCCCCCTTGTTCTGTCACTACATGCTCTTGTCTCTCTCCATTTTTCCTGTAGGCTCCCTGCAGGTACTGGAGGGCTGCAATTAGTTAACCCCAAAGCCTTTTCTTTTCCAGGCTGATCAATCCCAATTCTCTCAGCCTTTCCTCACAGGAGAGTTTCTATCCCTGTAATCAACTGGATGGTTTTCTCTGGACTCTAAGATATAATCACTAATAATTGCTGCAAAAACATCTGTGCTAATTCTGCCTCGATTCTTTGCTTAGATTTTTCTCTTTGGTGCATCAAGTTCATCAAGTTTGGTCCTCCTTGAGTCTTGACATATACCTGGGTTAACTATTGACTGATTCTTGAAGAATCAGCCCAGTAGGAATGGAATTGTACGAGATCAGGGGAGTCTGTGGAACATTTTGCACATATTAAATTAGCTAGGTTTTTTCAAGGAGCTAAACCTCTCATATGTGATGTAACAGTGCAGCGAATGATGGGTAAAATGGTAATAGAAGTGAGATTCAGTTGTGGGAGACAGTGTCAGATGTCTATCTGTAGTAAAAAATTGCTCAGTAACCACATGGGAATAGTAACTGGTGTCCAGAATTTGTTCTTATTTAATTATTATGGTGTCTGAAGACTCCAAACAAGATTAGATCTCCTTTATGTACAAATATTAAATAGGTTCTATCCTTGTATGCTGTGTTTTTGTCTGGTGAAGAGCAGTACAAGTAGTGTCTTGCTGTTAAAATGCAAAATAATTTGCCATTTTCTCTACTATCTCTTGTATAAAGAGTGTATTTTTAACTGGCATCTTCAAAGAGTGAAGGAAAAGTTAGGGGGAATCCAAGAGTCCCATAGGGTGCATAGTGACGTGGTCAAACCCCAGGGGCAGAGTAACATTAGATTCTTCTTTAGAGGGATAACTAAGTGTTGCTACTCTGTACTTCTCATGTCTCTTAATTCTTGCTTGTTTTATTTAAAAATCTTTTTCACTTAGTTGGTCTTTGCTGCCTGTTGTAGTTTTTTGTTTCTTTCTGTCTTTTTTCTTTTTTCCAAACTCACTAGGAGCCAGAATCCTGCCCAGATAACATCTGTCAAAAGGAAAATCATTGACCTTGTAATCCTGTCATTGTAATTCTGCTTTTAAGAGTACATTGCACATGCAGGTGTCTGATTTTTTCATAGGTTTTAGAGGAAGTACTTTTTCATGACTTTGCAATGTAATTGCCTGATGGTTTTTTAAGGAGACAGACACTTTTCACATAGTAAGACTCTTATTGGGAAGGTTTAACAGTAGGAGTGCTGGGTGGTTACATGAACGCATATTAACTGCTTCGAGCTAAAACACACAGCTTGAACCATTCAGTGCAAAGAACTCTGACTCAGTCCAGTTTGCACAAGATAGAAAAGTGAATGGCTTTCAGAAAGAAAATGATGCCTGGTTCTCTCTTCCAGCCTTCAAGTCAATATAAACTCCACTTTGTGCTGTATGAAAGCTGCACAGCCAGTTTTGTAACCAAGAGCTAATCAACTTAGGTGTGTTGCCTTACTTTTTACTGTTAAAAATAGCTAGTTCCATACTAGCTAGTTCCCAAGACTAGTGTTCTGTAAACATAGCTATGTTATTGTAGAATTATTTTGTTATTGCATTCCTTTCCCATGGACACAGATCTTTGATGGACATTTCTCTTGACCACTGTAGTTAAAGAAGGAAGTATTGATTTTCTCCAATGAACAGTGATTTCTAAAAGTGTATATAAGAATTAAAAGAAGGTGGGTCCCCCCCCCTTCCTTCCTTTCGTCTGAACGTGAACACAGCTGGCTCTGGCTCTCTCTTTTCTGCGTCTCCAGCATTCCAGCGGTGATATTAGGTGCAAGGGCCAAGAGCTACGAGTCACCTTCTCAGGCAATGCTCCAAAATCTCTGGCTTCTGGCCAATCCAAAATCTCTTCTAGGAGTCCTGGGCCCATTGCGTCATTAATGCCACCCACTTACTCCAAGTAGCGCTGGTTGCATGATGTGTTGAAGGGAGGTTTCCTTTGAACATCCAGTGTAGGATGGGCAATTGCGGTGCCAAGAGGAGACACACTTCTGTCCCAACAACTTCTGATGTGGCTCGAAGCCCCTCATAAGCTGCTAGTATCCCTTTTTCAGTTGGAGTGTAGTGGGCTTCTGATTCTTGATAACTCCAGCTCCAAAATCCTAATGGGTCGACATCTGGTTTCTCCTGAAGTCCTCTGCCAGAGGCTCCAGGTGAGGCCTTGCTCCCCAGCTGTGGTGTAAAGGATATTTTGCACAGTTGGTTCTGTCTGAACAAGGCCAATAGGACTGTAGTGGTTTGTCTCTGGCTGGGTGCCAAGTGCCCACTAAGCCACTCTATCACCCCTTTCTCGGAGGCACAGGGGAGACAACAAGATGGAAAAAAAAAAGGTAATCAGTAGGTTCAGATAAGGCAGTTTTTATTGAAGCAATAGAAAAGGAAAAGCGAAGGTCTGCATGCACATAAGCAAAAAAGGAAAAGTCAATCTCTACTTCCCATCAGCGAGCGATGTTTGGGCATGTCTTGGGAAGCAGGGCCTCAGCACACATAATGGTTCCTCTGGAAGGCAGACATTAACAAACGCCCCCCTACCAGACCATAGTCTCTCCTCTAGGCATCCACCCCTTCTGCTCCAGCATGGTCTCCTTCCACACAGCTGGGGGTGAATGTCTGCTCCTTTTTGTCTTGTCAAGCAGCCCGCCTGACCACTGCTGCCATAGCTTCTCCACCAACAAAGTGCAGTCCTTCCAAGGCTGGGCTGGTCCCACTCAGGGTGAGGGGGAACAAGGCCTTTTTATCAAAGATGACTCCCTTGGCCTCGGGAGCAAAAGCCTTGTTATCCATTGTCATCCCCCCTACCAGATCATAGTTTTTGTGGTTTGAGTCTCTGTCTCAGCCATAGTGTCTTCAAATGCAATTTGGGTTCCTGCCTCAGCTACAGTCTTGAGTATATTGAACAGTGGCTCGGTAGGCCCAGGCGAGGCCCCACTGCAGGCCTAGAAGCTGCTGCGGTTCGTGGGGGTAAATGTTAGTGACATCCTTCAGGTCCTGCATATGAGTTCTTATCAACGTGTTCCTCAGAATTGTGGAGTCACAGTGTTCACCATTTTCAACTTCTGCAACACCCCATGGGTATTGCTTTCCTCTAACTCTCTTGCCATTGACTTCAATGATTGTATTACCACCTACCACAGCAAGATGTAAAAGGTCCTTTGTCTTTTTAACAAACTTATTTTCTTCTTCATCATCTGTTTCTGGAAATTCATATATTTTAACATTTTTGTTCTTGGATTTCTTTCACTGTTTTTTACTGTTGGCATTCCTTAGGTGTGTGTCTGCTTTGGCAATAGGTGGAATGATACTCACTTTCTCATGCAGGTGCTTCATAAACTCTANCACCTACCACAGCAAGATGTAAAAGGTCCTTTGTCTTTTTAACAAACTTATTTTCTTCTTCATCATCTGTTTCTGGAAATTCATATATTTTAACATTTTTGTTCTTGGATTTCTTTCACTGTTTTTTACTGTTGGCATTCCTTAGGTGTGTGTCTGCTTTGGCAATAGGTGGAATGATACTCACTTTCTCATGCAGGTGCTTCATAAACTCTATATACAAAGGCTTAAGTCCATGTCCTGAAGGAGCAATGACGTATAAACAACACTTCACTCTCTTATGTGGCATCTGACATCTGTTAACTTGAGATTCTGCATTCAGGTAGTCCTCAAATTTACTGTCAATGTAGTCGATAACTGGCTGCCAGCAATTACTATTATCCACAGCATCTCCAAATGCTGGTGTGTCAACTATTGTAGGTAGCAACTGAACACCACCCTCTTTGATTAAAACTTTTGACTGCTCAACCTGTACAGTCTATTTGATTTTGTGTGATGGACCTGGATAAACTGGGGAATACAGTTCTGTTAAGAATAATGAGTTGATTAATGTTGATTTTCCCAGTCCACATTCAACTACTACCATGAGCATGAATTCAAATCCTCTCTCCACAGACTTTCAGTAAACTTGATTTGAACGATTTACAAACCCCACATATCCTCAAAGGTTCTTCTGTTGAGCTATCATGGTGCTGGCCAGCAGCAGTGCGGCTGCCGCTGCTGCTGCTGGGCTCCGACTGGCTGCTTGTCCTCAACCTGGCGATGCTTTTCCTCTAATTCTTTGTGTTGTGCCTCCAAATTCTTTTTCATTTGCTCATGGCATCACTGCAGCTCAGCTACAGAGTCCTTCAGTTTCTGAACTTTTTCTTTGCCTTCCATCTCAAACACCTGCTCCATTTCAGCAGGATGCATGGTCAGAACAGGAGAGGTAGTACGCTTGATTGTTGGGCACCGACACCGGCCCAGCTCAGGTCATCATTGCATCACTCCTGCTACTTTACTTCCTGCAACATACAACTTATACCACAGATTATTCCTCCCCCAAAGTTAAATCTCCTTGAGGCACACACCCGGTCTCCCCATCCCTCTGCATTACCCACCAAGTATACCTAGGTCCTTGGGCAAAGACAATCCCACAAATGGGTTTGCCTTTTCCCATGGGGGAAGAAATCCACATCGATTTTCCCAGCCACTTCCCTATATGTAATGCAGGGACCTTGTCTCCTTCCACAATGTCTAGAGGCTTAAGTTTGGGCAGGACCAGGATGGTTAGCAGATCTCCTAGTGTTGAGCAGCCAAGTGGCTTCTGCTACGTTCACATCCCAGTGCTTACATGTCCTGTTACCTAATGCCCTTAACATAATTAAATTGTCCTCTACACTACAGCTGGGGAGCAAGGCCTCACCTGGAGCCTCTGGCAGAGGACTTCAGGAGAAACCAGATGTCGACCCATTAGGATTTTGGAGCTGGAGTTATCAAGAATCAGAAGCCCACTGCACTCCAACTGAGAAGGAGATACTAGCAGCTTATGAGGGGCTTCGAGCCACATCAGAAGTTGTTGGGACAGAAGTGTGTCTCCTCTTGGCACCGCAATTGCCCATCCTACACTGGATGTTCAAAGGAAACATCCCTTCAACACATCATGCAACCAGTGCTACTTGGAGTAAGTGGGTGGCATTGATTATGCAACAAGCCCGAATGGGAAAACCCCATTTCCCAGGACTCCTAGAAGAGATTTTGGATTGGCCAGAAGCCAGAGATTTTGGAGCATTGCCTGAGAAGGTGACTCGTCCCAAGAAGCACCATCATATAATGAGAGACCAGAAAACGAAAGGCGCTATGCTCTATTCACTGATGGATCCTGCTGTGTGATAGGAAATCATCAGAGGTGGAAAGCTGCTGTGTGGAGTCCCACATGAGAAGTCATTGAGGCTGCTGAAGGGGAAGGTGAGTCAAGCCAATTTGCAGAAGTGAAAGCTGTCCAACTAGCCCTACATATTGCTGAGTGAGAAAAGTGGCTTGTACTCTATCTCTATACTGACTCCTGGATGGTGGCTAATGCCCTATGGGGGTGGCTGCAGCAATGGAAGAAGACCAATTGGCAACGCAGGGGTAAACCCATTTGGGCTGCTGCATTGTGGCAGGACATTGCTGCATGGGTAGAAAAAATGATTCTGAAAGTGCGTCAAGTAGATGCCCATGTGCCCAAAAGTTGTGCCACTAAGGAACATCAAAACAATGAATGGGCAGACAGGGCTGCCAAAACTGAAATAGCTCAGGTGGGCCTAGACTGGGAGAGAAAAGGGGTGCTATTTATAGCTTGATTGGCTTGTGAAACATCAGGGCATCTGGGAAGGGATGCTACACACAGATGGGCTCGTGATAGAGGGGTGGACCTGACCATGGAGGCCATCACACAAGTTATCCACCAATGTGAGATATGTGCTGCCATCAAGCGAGCCACACGAGTGAAGTGTCCCTGGAATAGAGGGCGGTGGCTGGGTTTCCAGTATGGTGAGGCCTGGCAAATTGATTATATTGGGCCATTGCCATGAACACGCCAAGGCAAGAGTTACATACTCACAATGGTAGAGGCAACAATTGGCTGGCTAGAAACATACTCAGTAAGCCATGTCACTGCTCAGAACACAATCTCAGGTCTTGAGAGGCACATTTTGTGGCAACATGGTACTCCAGAAAGAATTGAGTCAGATAAGGAGACCCATTTTCAAAATAATCTTACAGATTCCTGGGCAATGAAACATGGCATTGACTGGATATACCACATTCCCTATCACCCAAAGGCCTCTGGGAAAATTGAAAGATATAACGGACTGCTGAAAATTATGTTAAGGGCATTAGGTAACGGGACATGGAAGCACTGGGATGTGAACGTAGCAGAAGCCACTCGGCTGGTCAACACTAGGAGATCTGCTAACCATCCTGGTCCTGCCCAAACTAAGCTCTTAGACACTGTGGAAGGAGACAAGGTCCCTGCATTACATATAGGGAAGTGGCTGGGAAAATCGATGTGGATTTCTTCCCCCAAGGGAAAAGGCAAACCCATTTGTGGGATTGTCTTTGCCCAAGGACCTAGGTATACTTGGTGGGTAATGCAGAGGGATGGGGAGACCGGGTGTGTGCCTCAAGGAGATTTAACTTTGGGGGAGGAATAATCTGTGGTATAAGTTGTATGTTGCAGGAAGTAAAGTAGCAGGAGTGATGCAACGATGACCCGAGCCGGGCCGGTGTTGGTGCCCAACCATCAAGTGAACCACTTCTCCTGTCCTGTCCACGCATCCTGCTGGAACAGAGACCTGGAAAGATGAGGGAAGTCCAAGAGATGGACAAATAATATCTGTCTTTAAAAGGAAAGAGGATAGGGATTGTTTAAGGATGTAATATGTGGGATCTGAGTATGATGCAAATGGTATGGAATAAGGGGTGGAGATTGTATTGATTCTGACTGAGGTAGACTTCAGCAGCCCTGCCAGTGCTGTCCCTCAGTTGATAACACAGCAGTGTTTTGGCTACTGCTGAGAAGCACTGTCCCTCTAACGTTCCCCCCCCATCAAGGGTCAGGGAGTGGGCAAGACCTTGGGAGGGAAAACAACCAGGCCATCTGACCCAAAGGAACCAAAGAGATATTCCATACCATATGATTTCAGCTCAGATATAACAGCCGGGAGAGAGAGGAGGAAAGGGGGGCATCTGCTAATGTCTGCCTTCCGAAGGAATCATTACGTGTGCTGGGGCCCTGCTTCCTGAGACCTGCCCGAACATTGCTTGCTGATGGGAAGTAGAGATTGACGTTTTTTCCTGTTTGCTTATGTGCGCGTAGACCTTCACTTTTCCTTTTCTATTGCTTCAATAAAAACTGCCTTATCTCAACCTACTGATTATCTTTTTCTCCATCTTGTCCTCTCCCCTGTACCTCTGGGAAAGGGAGTGATAGAGCGGCTTAGTGGACACTTGGCACCCAGCCAGAGTCAAACCACTACAGTCGTGTTAGCTGGGGATGAACAGATCCAGAGCAGCCCTGGGAGAAGGACTTGGGCGTGCTGGTGGGTGAGAGCTGGACATGCCCTGGCTGTGTGTGCTGGGAGCCCAGAAATGCCCCGTGTGCTGGGCTGCATCCAAAGCCCCATGGGCAGCAAGGCAGGGAGGGGATTCTGCCCCTCTTCCCCATTCTGCTGAGACCCCACCTGCAGTGCTGTATCCATCCCTGGGGTACCAGCACAGGAACGACATGGAGTTGCTGGAGTCAGTCCAGAGAGGATCACCAAGATGATCAGAGGGATGGAGCAGCTCTGCTATGAGGAGAGGCTGAGAGAACTGGGGCTGTTCAGCCTGGAAAAGAGAAGGCTTTGGGGTGACCTAATAGCAGCCTTCCAGTAGCTGAAGGGAGCCTACAGGAAAGACGGAGAAAGACTATTTACAAGGGCCTGGAGTGGCAGGACAAGGGAGAATGGCTTCAAACTGAAAAGGAGTAAATTTGGATCAGAGATTAGGAAAAAATTCTTCCCTGTGAGAGTGATGAGGCACTGGAACAGTGCTGAGAGAAGTTGTGTATGCCTCATCTGTGGAAGTGTTCAAGGCCAGGTTGGATAAAGCTCTAAGCAACCTGGTCTAGCGGAAAGTTCCCCTGCCCACAGAAAGGGTGTTGGAACTAGATGATCCTTGAGATGCCTTCCAACCTAGGCCATTCTATGAAATTACTTCCAAGTAATATCTATTCCAAGCTCATTTTTTCTTTGATTCCATGATATGAAAGCTGGCCTTCTAAAGGCAAGATTTGCCCAAAGAATAAAGTTTTAAGTACAAGATCATACTTCTTATCTTGCAGGTGACAAGTGGCTGAAGCTACTTTTAAAATGTTACTTTAATTTTGGCATAGAAAATCACTGTAATGAACACATTTTATGCACACTGGAACTTCTTAGATGCTTTACAAAGCTTGTCTCCTCAGCCATTCTAAGGACTGTTTCAGGCTGTGGGAGTCACTTTCTGTGGAAATTCAAGTGCAAGGCACAATTCCTCTACATAGCTTTGTCTCTGACGCAAACATAGAAGTATGTGTGTGCATTTACTAAAGTAATAAAAGAGAAGAAACCTTATCAAATCATGATATTTTATACTTTATTTTCCCCCTCAAGGAAAGAGGAAATGAACCTACTATGACAGACACTACTTCTAGCTCTTAGTAGACTACTGAGGGTACTTTGATAACCTGGTGCTAAAGGCAGTAACAAGACTATATCTCTAATAAAACACTAAATATTTTTAATGGTGCTTTATTTGTTTTTTAAAACAAATGAAAATAAATATCTTAGAGCTTTGGGACTACCGGTGCTTTATTTTAACATCCTGTGTGTTAGGAATCTGAAGATCAGTAAAGTGCAAACAATGCTTTCTGAAATCCCTGTACTGTCATCTCTGGTTTAGAGGGAACACCCTCTCTCTGGGGTAGAAAAGTAATTTGGTCTAAGACACTAAGCAATGTTGGCTGCTCTTGAACAAATATCTCAAGTAAAACTTTTACGTATTTCATGATGTTCTTATTCCTGTAATACTCAGGGAACGTCAAAACTGAAGTTATTCGGGTTAGTTGAATTCAAGAAACACTTTAAATTGACATCATGTTTTCTACAGATGGTGTTGGCTTAAGTTCTGGGGAAAATCGGTTTCAATAATGTGCCACCATGACGATATTCCTTTTCCCACTGTGTTGCTCTTCCAATTAGAGAGGGGCACATAACTGATCTTACTTTAATTTTACCTGATTTTTTACTGTTGCATCTTAATCTAGAATGGTCTTTATGCTTCAAACCAGTACTTCCTGTACATACTGCTCTAAAATTGCTGAACAGAAGATGTAGGATTGACATCTTTTAGGCAGTTTAAGTTTTTATTTTGCATGTCTTTCCCTGCACTCAGAATCACAGAATATTCTGAGTTGGAAGGGATCCACAAGGATCATCAAGTCCAACACTTAAGTGAGTGGCCCATGTGGTTCCTTATTTCCAGAGTACTTAAGGGAGGTACTTGTAGCATCCAAGAACTGTCACAACTCAAATAAAAGTAAACAGGGGAAATATGTTTTGACCGTACTGAAATAGGTACTCTGAAAAATATCAGTCCATAAGAAGTTTGTTTCCAGTGCTCAAAATCAAGTAACTTTGATAATTTTCTGCCAGTAAAACTGAAACTATATGAATGGTGCTTTCCCATGCAGTGGTCTCATGTATGGAAGTGTTGTGTTCTTCTGTCTAAAGTGAAGACAGTTTGTGGAGTGCTTGGGTAGGACAGTATTTGCCAAAGAAACAACTTTCAGAAATTAATAATTGCATGAGAATATTAAAATAATTTGAAAACTACCACCAGTAAAGGAGTAATGAGACCAAAAACACGTCCTGAAAAGGTACATAGACAGTGGTGACTCCTTTCTGGGCATTAAGCAATGTCTGTTCAGTTTATAAATTATGTATTGTCCTGGAAAGTCTGTTTTGCAATAAGAATATAAACTAAGACTTCCGATTCAGGGTTTATTTTTTGTTTGCATTTTTAATGTGTTTTCATACTAAAATATTTGTATGAAATAAATATTAATGCTCCTATATATCAAATAGCAAAACCTCATATTTTGAAGCTACTTTGAGGTTACAAAGTTGAGCACCAAAAAATAGCCTACAAATAGACACATCTGAAAACTAACATGTATTATATTTTTAATTTTTTTAATACATTAAATGCTTCAAGGCATAATTTTTCTTCTCATGAATATTATATTAGCACTCAAACTTGGATACACCTTCTAAATTTTCTCTGTACATAAATACTGTTCCTTTGGAATCTGTGGTTTTCATCAATTTTACTATAGGCTTCATTTTGAGAATCTTCTTAGAAATGATGGTTGAATATAACATCAAACAAAAATCTGGAAGAAAACAAGATTGCTGTTTTTTTCAGAGCTTTCAAGTCATCCCGGAAGGTTACATTCCTTACTGAAAAGTTTAGTATTTTGATTTCTGAATGGTCTTTAAGATTTGTGATTTAATTCAGCTCAGTGTAATTGTAGTGCAATGGGTGTCAGTAGAATAATTTTTAAGGGTTGATTTCAAAGTCAGCATGTTTATGTTTATAGAGGCTCTAACATCAGCGCACTATTAAATCTCTACAAATAAATGCCTCATCTTTTTTTTTTTTTTTTTTTCTCTATTCACTGGTATATACAGAGATATCATTGTCTTATTCCAGAGTGTTCTATGTAATTATTATTGACACAGCATCCAACTTTGCAAAACTGAAATGAAGACTGACTCATAGAGTAGGTCATGGAGAAAAATTAGGAAACATTAAGAGAGTAGGACATTAGGTGAAAGACCGAGAGATTTCATAACCGAAGTTAGGTTCTTTTCCTCATTCATTTCATTCACAAGAATATCATAGTGCAGAAAGAAGGGGGCAGTTTGTCTGATTTTACTGAAGAGCTCTTGTCATGGAAGACTACTCAATTTAGAGATGTGAAAACACACAGACCTAAATGTGGTCTAAATTAAATGTAGGTGGAAGAGGACACACAGCTGGCCATGGGCTAGTGTTATAAGCAATCCCAGCATCCAGCTGGCACAGCTGTTCTCTCAATTTTTGTAGTTATGGTAAATAAATATGTTAAAAACCCATAACATTTTTCTGAGAGAAGTCTCTGGTGGGAGACTGAGGAAGTGATAGCAGACCAAAACATAGGTAAATGTGCTTTTGCAATGGTAACTCCCTAGCACAATGGGAAACATGGAAAGTAACAGAGACAAAAACTCAGATGGCTTTAAGCATAAGGTTTGTCAAAGACGGAGAAAGATGGCATGACATAATTGATATGTAATATTTTGGAACATTTGGTTGAGGATATACATGGGAAAGGCCTTCCCTATTGATGACACAGAGTATCCTATCTATAAAGAGACAAAAGGAAATTAATTAGTCACATCATGAAGGCCAGGTATTAAAGATTTTAGAAAAATTGAGAAGGATTTTATGGAAGGACTTCTGTGAGACTTAAATTTTTGTTTTAGTGATGGACAGCTTGAGTCGATGACCAGATGTTCATAGAGAGATAACTGAAAAGTAGTGAGTTTAATTTGGATAGAGGGATGTGCCTTCTAATTGATTAAATAGAATGGGGGATGGTATGAGTGTATGAGTTGCAAGCTGGCTGCCTCCAAGTATACTGTATAGACTTGAAGTGTTGCATACATTTGCTTTTTCACTGATGTGAGTGACATCGAGTTCATTTTTTTGATTGATCTGCTTGGAAGCCAGGTGGAGTTTGAGAGATGTCTCATAAAAATGAATTCACCAATACTTGCTCTATAAACTGAGAAATATTTACACAGACTAAAAAATGTGCCCTTCTTAATGTTAGGAAGACCAGACTAGAGTTTTCAAGAGGAAAACCGTTTCCTTAAAGAGTATATGCTTTTACCAAATAAGTTCTGCATAATTGTTAATGAGAAAACATGAGAGGGAGTTTGGTTTTAAACCTTGTGAGATTCACTTTGCAATCATCTTCATTCTGAGCTGTTGAGGAATGGCAGAGACAGTGAGATGTGGGTGAGAAGTGGGTGTCAGTTTGAAGGAAGAACAGAGCAGTTAAGTAACCATCTGATTTAGCAGCAATTTTGTGTTTTCATGTAGATAGCCAGTGTTGTTCAAAATGGGAAAAATGCCTGGTACTGACCTGTATTCATCCTTTCAAATGAAGATTGCTTATTTTGTTTTGGTTTATTTTCCAGAAGATGTTAGTGTAAATGTTAGAGAAGAGTTGCTTGTCTATTTTCAGCAAAGCAAATTTTCCAGATCTGAGCTCTGTTTGCTTCAGTAATTGCAAGTGAATACCAGATAACCACAAAAAGCACAAGAATTCAGTGTTTTATAAGAAATCAGTTCAAATTCATTTAACTGCATTTGGTTTCATTTAACTATATTTGAAAACTTTCAAGCTGAGGCTAATAGACCAGTACCAAACTTTGAATCTTGTTCATCTATATTAAACATATACAAACTATATATAAACAATTGGGTGCACTTTTTTCCCCCTCTTTTCCCTTTCCCCTCTCTTCCCTCCACCCAATATGGCAAAATATCCCATCCTGGCAAGAATGAGAAAATGACTTTATTTCTTGTTATTGCTTGGCTATCCAAATTCACTCACAGCATCCAAGCAAGTTATTCCACTATGGCAAAGCAAATAACAGTCTCAGCTGCTTCATTTATGTTCTTGTTTTCCTTACATTAAAGCAGATTTTCAGTATAGTTCCATAGAAATAACTGGATTTAATTTCTGTATCCTTGTGTGACTATTCAAAAGGTAATTGAAGGTAGCTAAGGCTATGAACTGCTTTTATGGCCTCTATTTCATTTACAGAGGTTTGTTGGAAGCATTGAGCAGTACCAATACTCAATAATTTTCAGGAGGTTTGCTCTCTAAGGAAACTCATATGAAAGACCATGCTAAAAAGACAATACAAACTGTGAAAAGTCAATATAAGATGTCAATTATACATAACACATTTTTTAGTTTGTGATGTCACTGTGCTGTGATATACATTTGAGTGGGGTCACTTGCATCCTAGAAACGGTATTGGCATCAGTTTCTGCAGGACTCAGCCAGCTGCAGTCACCTCCACTAAGAAAGAGGAAAGGACTCTTGACTCTTCTGCATGTGGGCATTAAGGACATAAATGCAGAGACTGTCTTACTGAGTGGCAGATGTATTCTGCTGCATTTTATGAATATTGTATTGTTTCAGTTTTGGTTGTCATCTGTTTCCTGTCCTTTGTCTCTTCAATTTTTTCATAGATGACAAACATTGTCCAGAAGGACTTTGGAAATATATCTCATCTTTGAACTTTTTGTTGAGTACAAGATGGTCAACTGAAGCTGAGCGTGTCAAAGCTTTGAGGGTACAGTGTTTCAAAAGTGTAGGTAGGAAGAGCACTGAAGAGGCAGAACTAAAATAGAAAATAGGATGCTTCACTCAAGCGTAATGAAAACTTGTAGCAGCAATAACGACAATCATAGCGAAGCTGCTGTTTAGAAATGAACATCAGCCTGGATAACTACATAAGACTGTGAGCAAAGAGTCTTTCTTTTCTAGGGGAAAAAGGTAGAATGGCAGAAATTCATCACATGAGGGAGACAAGTGAAAGAGATCATCAACTACTGACACAAATGTTTTCAAAGCCTTGCAGCACCATGACAATTTATTGTGTGCTTTGTCTTCTACACTTTCAGTGAAGGCTAGGCATTGCCTATTTTGCATTAATTAAATTGTATATGGCTTTTCCTCACTTCTATTTATATTAGGACAGGATTACTAGACCTATCTTATCTACTTATAAAAAAGGCAGAGAGAGAAAGAAAGACACCAAAGCTGAGAGCTTCAAAGTACCCAACCTCTATCAGGAAAGTTTCTGGTACCTTGCTGCTTTGTGTATCTGTGGCCCAAGGATCAGCACACAGCTGATGAAATGGTCTGGGCTGGAATGAGGGGTTCAATCTACATCTGTCATCTCAAGGCTGGTACCATAACCATTAAGATCTCTTTTTGAGTTTTTGTTGTGCTGATCATATATGCTTCCTATAAAGTTTCAAAGTGTTGTAACTGCTGTGTCATAATTGTAGCCATTTAATTTGGTATTTGTTTTCCAGATGGATTTCCCTAACATATACGTAGTAGAAATCTTTGCCGAAATAATTAATTCAAGATTATATCCAGACATGAATAGAGAAAAAATTACAAATTGAAATAATCAGTTTTCCAAAACAGACTCTGTTTTTTTCATCGTCTTTACAGTTTTTACCTCTAATTAATTATTATTTTCTTACAAGACAATGTAATATTATTCTCGATTAAATAGGTGGAACTACCTGAAAAAAATTGTATAGTGTAGACAGCTTTCTAATGGTTTTGAGGAATAAGGAGCAACTTTGCCACAACTTTATTTTCTGTATAAAGCACAATATCACACTGTGAGTACCTGAACCCTGAATCCACTTTAAATTCAGCATGGACCACTTTACAATAATGATGCCTTAATATTTTGTTTCCTAGGGCAATTTTTCCTGAAGTGTGATCATTATGGATAATAATATTAATTATGAAATTTGAAACACTAGCTTGTTGTATGCAATGGTTATCAAAGTATCTTCTGTGCTATAGGTGAATTGTAAGGACGAGTGCCATAACATACCTAATAGCTATTTAGCGGCATTTCCTAAGAGGACATGTAACTACCCGAAAAGGAATGGTGGAATTCTAGTTTCCTTTGTTCATAAAGTGTGTTTCCTAGAGCAAGACAGCAGAATTACTACAGTTGTACCAAAGCTGTACTACATTCCAATTAGACACTATCTAATAAGGAGATAAGGAAGGATCGAGGCAGTGTGATGAGACTTGCTGTTGCAGCAGGCACTATTAACTTCTGAGACCTTTATCTAACACTTCTATCTTCATTCTCCAGCCCAAAACCTTATAGCCATCTCTGGTCTGTGGTGTTCCAAACAGGTGTCTGAACTGCAAGCCTTCATCCAAATGTTATAGTGCAGAGCCAAAACAAAGTGCTGTTAAATCAAATGCATGCTTTTAATTCAAATGTACATTTCTGAATCCATCCAGCACGGACTGTGGTACAGTCTGTGTACATCCTTTAACATGGAGCATCTCTAATAGAATAACACATTATATAATGTCTGTATGTCTGCACTGCACAAAAGATAAGTTTTGCTTTCAGATGTGTGCATTAGCCTTGTCTAACGTAAGAAAACATCTTCTCAAGACAGATATGCCACTGCTCGCCTTTTGAAAAATACTTAAGCAAGGCATGAAATGGTACAGAGAACACTTTCCCAGCACAAACAAAATTCTTGTTATGTAATTTCTTTGGCTTCAAAAATCAAGCAAGCTGTTTGGTTCTATACTGGGATTTTGATCCCGCCAACTCTGACAACTTCATATAATCATGTACCTACTTGTTCAGTGGTGTTACAGCAAACCACGCTGCTTAGTTTGCTTTAACCTTGTCCTCCAGGTGAGATTCAAACAATCCTTCCTCTTCAAAGGTGTATCTGTCAGCAATTAATATGAAAGTAAGTAATCTGTGCTCCTATAGAACTAGTTACATATGGTTTTTGTTACAAGTGAAAAATAGGTAAGATTTTGAGATTATGAATAAAAAGAACTCAAGGAGAAGACAATTTCAGGCTCTTTTGTGCTGAGATTTGTGAAGTTTTGTTTTGTCAATATAGCATATAAATCTATTACTAAAGACTATATAAAATTATAGTTATTTGTAAGTGAATTCAGATATTTTTATGGTGATTACTCTAAATGTTTTGTGTTCTGAATGATAAAGGCTCCATTGTTCCATGACAAGGGCTTCGTTAAAATACTTGTATGTGTTATTGGGTGGGTGAAGGAGAAACTTTTTATGTTTTGAAAAATTTCCTTTTTTGCTTTTATCTTTAAAAGGTTCCGTACACAAGAGTTTGTTTGCAGTTGTGTTATTTACAGTCATAAAATATTCTAGGCACACTGCTATAGATTTCAAATAATTATCTCCTTATTTAAACGTCTTTTCCAACATCCTGAAGTGATTTACTTTCAACTCTTTAAAAGAATTAAGTATGCTAATCATAAATCTAAAGTGTTGCTTTAACTTTTCTCATTGTGTAGTTAATATATTCTTGTCCACAAATTTATTTCTTCTAGATTATTTTATTTAACTTTTGGCCAGTATCCTCATCAGCACTGTTATATATCTCAGGAGACCAAGTCCTTGTATTTACTTTACAATAAACACATGCAGAAGTGCTTATCAGCCAAAAGTTGTGGTTCTTTGGTTGATTTGCTGCCTTTTTCTTTTTCCAGTTTTAAACTGACCAGGCTCTTCCCACATGGGTGTGCCTCTAAATCCCTTCCAGATCAAACACAGAGATATAAAACCATTATGCAAACAATAGCAATAGAACCACATCTTTTTCATCCCTTCTTGCTTTTCTTCATGAGGATTCCTAAGTGTGGTCTTCAAATATTCTGAGAGAGAAATGCATTTAGATGCACATCCTACTTTCTCATGGGTCCTGTATTGATTAAAGTTCTAATTATAATCATTTAACCGTAGAACACTGGTTCCTAATCTTCCTTGAAATTGTCATCTTTGGAGGGAGCTTGATTAGAAACATATTTTAACCCACCAATTTGTTTCCTTAATTCTGAGAGGAAAAATGTAAATTGTAATTCAACCTGCTTTTAGAACTTTTGAGGTCTAAACCTATGTAGTTGTATAGCTTTTCCCCATGCTCAAAATGAGTCCTTTAAAACCTGTTCCTCACCCATCCAGAGATTATGTTGCCTGCCTTATAATTATGCTATTAAATAAAACTAAATTTCTCATAATAATGATAAGAATTAAAATAAGGCCTGTTCCAAACCCTATAGAGCTGAACACATCATATAGCTTTTTATGTACAAGTCTCATCCATGAAATTGTTAATTAACTTCAGGAGTATTAGTTTAATCTGGCTGTGAATTCTCATTGCAGCTAACATCAAAGGCATGAAATTAGTTGTCGTATTTCTACTATATATATGTGTGTATTTGTCTGTAGGCATAAATACGTGGCAGCTGAAGGTTTCCAAGGCTAGAATAGCTTTTTCCTCCTCAAATGTGATATAATCAAATCCTGTAATGTTGAAGAACAGCAGCAAAAACCAGATGCCTTAGAAAATGTTGATAAACAAGTAACAGAACAGGCAAGATTTACTTCCTTACCATGGCCACAGTGATTTCCCAGGCTGGTATGTAAGTGGAGTTTTGGAAGACTCCTGGACAGTTGCCACTATTTAAGAATAAAATCACTCAAGATGCAGAATAATCACAAATATTATTCTAAACCTTTCAAATTACCTATCCATGGTATGATGGAAGGAGAAGGTGACTGTACATTATATTATTGCAACTTTTTAACAGAAAGCGCCTAGAGCTGACAAACCAGATTGGTGGTTTTTAATGAAAGCGAATACAGTTAATCTGTGTATACTTTCATTGACAAGGTTCTGCTCTTAGGAGTACAGCACAGATGGTATAAGCAATGAATACTTATGTCTGACTGTAATTGATCCTATCAACAATGACATACCTTTAACTGGGTTGTATCACTTTACGTCACATATGGTTAATTAAGTAAGAAGGGCCCAAATACACTAAGGACATTTTTATGTTTATACTTAGGAAAACAGTCTAGACAGGTGTTAATGTAAATGAAGTTAGTACTTGTCAAAGGTGAAATTCTCCATATGTAGCCCTGCTTCAGTCTCCAAATAAATATAATTTGGCTATGTCTACATTAGCAAGTAGTGAGGAGCAATAGGACCTGATCTGCAGATGAAACAGTTGGTCCTGAGGATCCTGCTTTCCCCACTGTAGGGATCAGTGGGAGAAGGGAAGTTGCTTCAGTCTGTCTCTGTTCTGGTCCCACTGACTTAATGCGCAGAAGTGACTGGAGGTCATGACTGGGTCCAGTCTTGGAGGTGGTCATTTGGTTTGGGTTCACTCCCCGTATTTACTACCTTGTGTGTATCATGGGCAGCTATATTTTTTTATCCATAAAACAAAGCTTGCCCTTAATTTCCAACATCCTTCAACCTCAATAACAAGACGTATTTGCTTCCTTAGATAACCCTTCCTAGCATACTTCCTGATTAGCCATCACAGACGTGAATTGTCTTTCACCATGTGTAGATGCCTGCCCCATGATGTTGTAATACAACATCACATAGTAGCGTTTGTGTTAAACTATTTTTTTGCATGTGCATATATTTGGATTGGCCCTTAGGTGGGTAGTCTGTCTTCTGTAGAAATACTGTTGGAAAATTACATGTCCTAAATTCTTTCCTTTTATGGACTGTATGTCCATAAAATGAAAACTGAAAAGGAAAACTGTTGCAGTTTTATGGAAGCTGCAAAGCACACCTTCTCTTTACTTTGTCCAATATGGAAAAAGATATGACAAAATAGAATTTGATGTGCTCTCATTTTGGTCCTGGAGGTCTCCATAGGTATAAATTCTTTATAGAAGTTCCAATTTCTGTATTCACATTATTTCTGCTTTACAATTGCAATGTTCTGCAATAGTTTTACCTTCAAGTCACTGAATGTGTAGTTCTACTTACACATGTGAAACCAATGGCCACAATTTGATGTCCCAGAAGAAAATCTCAACTACTTTCTGAGATGCACCTGCAGTAAATGCTGTTGGGTTTTAAATGACTGCTGAACTGCATAACCTTCTTGGCTGATTGTTCTTCCAAAACAAGTATTCCTAAAAAGTTTATTTTCTTTATAAAAAAATAAAAGGTAAATTATTCAAACCCTTTCAGGCCTTTCATGTACTGTTCTAGAAAGAGCAACGTTTCATGCCACCCAGTCATTGTCTTTAATATCAAGGTAGGATTTGTATTACTTTTTTTTCTGCTGGACACAGTTTTTACTTTTGCTTTTGTCTAGTAAGTTCCTCTTCCTTTCAGAGCAAAATCCTGTTTTTGTCTCTCTTTATCCTTAGCCCAATTATAAGTTCTGAAAGAGATCTCTGCTTCACCTCGTGATTTTCTATCAACTTTTCCCCACTTGAAAACATTGCAACTGGTTGAAAGCCTTAATTTGTCACTCCTGAAACACATACTTTGTGAATGTCATGCCTAAACTTTCCCATCCATCCCAGGTGGCTGTGTAATTTCCACATTTGGATTAGCATCATCAGTTTTGGAAACAGAAATGTTGATGTCATTCTTAAGCTAACGTTAACTTAGCTGTGATAACCATTAGCCTATTGCCAACATTTGACTGATCCAATGTTTCTTTGAACATTGTGAACTTTATAAATTTATATGAAAAATTTGTGCTAAAAATTGTTTTACTAACACCTTGAATTTAGCAGTCTGCTTATTTGTAAAGTGAAAACATACATAGTTGCTTTAGTTAGCATTGCATACAGTTTTTAAATATATAATACCAAAAGCATTATGAGTTAGGACACACGACTATTTTGGAACATGGGATCTTGTGTATACTGGAGAGCATCAAACAGTAACTGAATAAAAAGTCCAAACTCCTTCCATGCCTTAAGAAACTGATATTAAATAATTATTTTAATTAGTCCTGTCACAGAACTAATAGGTGGGTTTTTTTCAAGAGAATATAATTTAATTTATTGAAAAGTAATTGATTTTGTATTTCTCTTTAACTTAAAGACTAGCTTAAATATTGCAGAACATTGATCCAGTATTTAGAAATAAAAGAAGTAAGCCCTAAAAAGGGAATAGGCTCCTAAAGGCACATTTTTATTCCTGATTATTGTAGACCGTTCTAGATTTATTTTTTCCATTTGTGTTTTTATACTTAAAATTAGTGCAAAAGATCTCTTTTTCTACTTCTCTGTAAAAATAGCTGGCATTTTGTCAAAGCTTGTTGTAATGTTGCTTGTACATAGTAAAAGAATAGCAGGAATAGCAACCTAAAAAAATGGACTAAAATAAATTAATTCCAGGTTTAATGGGATGTTTTGATATACAGCCTGGAAAAGAGAATGCTTTGGGGTGACCCAATTGCAGCCTTCAAATACATGAAGGGAGCCCACAAGAAAGATGGAGACAGACTATTTACAGGGACATGAAGTGACAGGACTAGGGGGAATGGCTTCAAACTGAAAGAGTTCTATGATATTATTATTTTTTCAGATATTTTTCAGACAGCTTGTAATAATTTCTTAAATAGACTGCTTGCATACTATAAAATATGCACTAAAGTACTTGATAACCCAGAGTTTAAATTGAAATGTTTGAGAAGCCTCTTAGTAGTGCCTGAGCTCTAACTATTTCAAAACAACAAGTCCTATATTCTAGAAAACATTTATTAATGTTGTGTTACTGTGGGGCAAATACTTCTGTGCCTGTTCCCATTGAAGCAGTGTCTCCATGCTAAGTTTCCAAATAACTTTAGGAATAATATCAGCCAGAGCCCTCAGTACAGTGTAACACTGTTTCTGAAGGAAAGGTTCATGTGTGCTCATAAGAAGCTGGCAGTGGGGCAGGAGGTAAAATTATTCTGGTATAATTTTTCTTCCATGAGAAGTAAATTTTTTCCCTCCTTAAAGATGACCACTTAATTGACAAATTCTTGTTAGTTAAGATCTTTGATACAAAAAGAAGGTTTGTAGATAGACTGACAGACACAGGGGACAACTTTTGTATTTATATTAGAAGATTACTCTGTAAAATATTTTGTTTTTCATGAGTAGCAAAATCACTCTCAATGTATATGTTATCAGATGACATAAAGAAACTATGAGAATGTTATCAAATTTGAAACCAAATGTTATCAGCCATGCTGCAAGATTTTCTTTGCAGTGCTTATGAAGATGAAGATGGTGCAATTCACTGCAAAAGGACAGTCAGGAAAAAAAACAGCAGCTTCTGAGTTGAAAGATAAGTCTGTGGAGGTCATTAGCAAGTAGAAGAAAACCAACAAGCATATTTGTCTATTTGCTGTAATTTATTTGGTGCAATTTGACACTTGTGTTCCTTGGACTCAGGTTAGAAGGAACGGAAATCTGGGAATTACATCTATGTAAAAAAAAGATAGAATTAAATAGTCTGGCTAATCTTAAATATTATTCCACATATCTGTTAAAGATATTGTTGATCTGAAATCTACAAAATCATGAATTTTGCTTTGTCATATTTTGTAGTTTTGTCCATTCTGTTCCAGTAAAAATATAAATATTTTCCCGTAATTGTGTGTGTGTGTTGACAAGTAAATCATAACAAAATAAGGAAGGCTTTTATATATTTTCATGAAATTGCATGTGCAGTTTGCTTTTATATGTTTTTGTATAAAAACATCTCCCACCCAATTACTAAAGGAGTCACACTGTGTGAAGTAAGAAGATTCTTTTAAGAACAGATTAAAAAAAAAAAAAAAGTAAATAGAAACCACCTTAAGAAGAAACATCTATAGGGCATTTAACATTTGTAGTTATCACTCATCAATTCTGTCTAGAAAAGAAAGACAATGACTGCATGTGGAAATCTAAACAATTTCGTTAAATATGCAATATTAACTGCTTAGCAGGCCAAGGGAAGGGCAATATAAAACTTCAAAGGTAAAATAACATTTGCAAACATCCATATTCCACCAAAAAAATATTTGTAAGGTTATTTTAATGTCAGTTTAAAAGAAATAAACCACAACACTCAAACTCTCCAAAATTTCCAAAAATGTTGAATAACAGTAACTGGTTAAAACAAGATTTTCTCAGAACTTGAACATGAAATGTCATAACATTTTAGGAAAGATTTTTTTTTTTTTAAAGTTGATACTTTAACTCAGGCTCCACATCCACAGGCTTCTTCACCATTCCAGCTTCTCTCCACCTTGAATCATTGCACCAATTTCCAGCTTGTGGCTGCAAAAATCAGCAACTCTTGTTCTGCCAGAGCCTTCTACCCTCTGCATGATTCCTTTCCATTAACAAGAATGTTATACTTGTGCAGCAAGAACCTACAACCTCTTTTTTGAAATGCTTTTAAACTCACCTAGAGCACAGCCTTCACCAAAATTCATAATAATATCATTGCAAACACCGAAGTGTCATTTACTGCTACATTTGGCAATCCTTTGTGCTATTAATTCTAAAGTGGTCAGTTTTAAAGCTTTGTGATTCACAAGGCATAAAGTTAAATTTCATGAGTAAACCGAGGAGCCAAACAAACGGAACTTTTTTATTTCTCAGTTTCACAACTAAAATTTGAAATGACTTGGTTTTATTGGTCTTGATTATATTCTGTGACTTAGTGATTACAATCAGCTCTGCTGAGCATGCTTGACTATGGTCTAGAGAATGGTCTTCTAGGTTCCTAATTTCCAGGACAGTTTCTGTGTGTCTTCCACCAAGCTCAAGGGTACATCTTCTGATGATTAATAGACTCTCAACCCCTCTTTACAACACTTAGTCGGGAATACATCAATCCTGGCAATGACCCTTATATGTTTTCCAATAGGTGAAATAATGAAGTTTGGCCTATAGCAGTGAAAAAGGAGTTCTATAAAAATGAATACTGAGGCAGATGGTCTCTAGTAAATGAGCAAACCTCAACCTCTCTAGGTTGAAAAGGAGCAGGTTTGCATAAAAAAATAGTTCATAAATCATATAGAGTTGACTAAATCACTAAGGTTGCAGCCTCAGGACTTTCTTTAATGTATGAAGAGAAGTAATTTCAGCTATTATGTTAGTATTTCAGTCATATGTGATTCATATTCTTTAAGTTTCCCTGAAATAACATTTTTCAGACTACAGTACTCTTTTGTCCTTTTTTTAAAAATGAAAATGAGCACTAATATAATGCAGTATTCAGTACAGGAAGGAACACAGTAATGCTACATTTGGAAGTTGAATTTACAGTTGCTACTTTTTGTCCCATTTCCCTTCCTCCCTATTCAACCCCCAGTACCAGTTATAGTAAACTGTTTATTTTTAGGTATAAAATAAAACAGTGTTTATAGCTTAAATATAAATTCAACATCATTCAGTGAACATCATGTAAAGTTTAGAAATTCACACTTAAATACATTAAGGTTTACATAAAACCTGAAAAATATCTTTTCAAGATACTGTTGAAAGAATGGTTCCAGAATGGTATTGTATCATTGAATTCTATTTGACAAAACTATCAGAGAACTACTTTTAAAAATTTTTTTAAAGTCAATTCTTTTCATGCAGGGTGGTTTTGGTGGAGGAAGGGCAGGAAATATTTTTTCTTTTTTTTTTTTTTCCAAAGTTTTCTGCATAGTCCTAGGACATTTATCTGATTTTAAAACGCAAGTGCAATTAAATTGTTGAGACTTTTCCACATAAATGCTGTGACTCATAAAAGTAATGAGAAATGTAACATTAGTTTTAGATCTAAAACACTGCTTCTGTTTGTGATTCTGCACTTGGTGGGCTGTGTCTTTCAGCTTCTCTTGTAAACCATATTTATAGAGATTTAAGAACTTGACCAAAAATATTGCTTTGATTAAAAAACTAACATTAAAGCTCTAGTGCTCGGAATGAAGTTACATTTTGGAAAAGAAAACTTTATGGGTATGAATTCTCTATAAGCTCAGGTTGTTATTTAGTGTTTCTATAACTCAAAAATATATTTATTAACATTGATTTTTTTTGTTAGTCTTATCACTTAAAGTATTTCTTCCTCTTTCACCCAGTGTGTTGAATAATCATTGATGGCAATAGACATTCCAGTCATAAATCAAGAGTCTTAAAGAGTTGCCTAACTCTGAAAAGACTAGAATAGCAACGTTATCTCTTTTTCACAGGATACATGTTTAGTACTGCAAACAAAGGTTTTCTAGTGAATCAAGGGTAGAATATGATCCTCACAGAGCTGTCTTTGCAGCTGCATTGTTGCAATATGTTATTGACCAAAGCTTTCAATGTGCTGGGCAGTACTTACAAGTTGGCGATGATCTAGTTTTCAAACCAGTGTAAAAATGTCTGAAGTTAGGTTTGATCATATTTGGACCTCCTGGGAGGCAAAGGCAAATCATAAGTGGTTGTTCACTTTCAGCACAGGGATCTAGTCCTTCCCATTGTCCAGCTGAAACAGTCTGGGACTGGTCTCCAGGCTGAAATGCAAACAGATGAGTAAGTTGGGAGTGGAAGAGAAACCCTTGAACTCGACCTATATCCTTCCATGATGTGCTTTCCCTCTTCTATCAAACTTATTTGGCTGTGTCTGTTGACCAAAGAATGTGGATTATCTTGATGGCGGGAATGTAAACCACTCTCACAGTTATATGCTGCAGAATTAATACTGTGCTGGTAATACTAGTGTCATATATTTTTATTACATTTTTTAAATTAAATTTAAAAAGTGCCCATAAACTCTTTCTTAGTAAATCACAATGGAATTCTTTTAGTTTGTTTCTTTCCAAATAAATTAACTTTGTGTTATCATGGGATGATTATTCATTCATGCTATACTGAATATCAAATTTATAACGTGTATTAAAAATGTTTCATATATAGATTTTAAAGGAATAATCTTTATAGCAGCATTTTTGGAGTTTAAAATTCATGATTGTTGTGGGTTTACTTATTAGTTTAGTTGCTGACCTTAAAAATATCATTAAAAAGGGTCTGTTGGGAGGGTAATAATCTGCATTAATCAAAGTGTCATTTGGGTTGGCTTCTTACCGCTATTGAAGCGTTTTCTTTAACGTTTTGACTTCACAGGTTAATCTTTTTATACATGATGCTGCCATCAAGTGCCTATTGAGTAGAACCTCTGTGTTACCCTTCTCTAATTTAAATGTTTTTTTCTTGTTTTTAATTAACAGTTTGGTTTGGAAATACCCTACACTTGCTAACTGAAAGGAAAAAAGTTTACTGCTCTCTGTACCAGAGTTGTAGAGGTAGATGCTCAAAGACACTTTGAAAGAATGGGATTTGAGTGATATAAAATTTTGTTGACATTGATTTTTCCATCACCTTCAATAGACATTAGGAATCTCTCCAGTCACCTTATGAACTATTCTGAGTGTCTTTTTGCATGTTCAGGCACCATAATATGCAGTTAAATCTTCTCTTTTAAGGTCTCATTTTAATCCATTCCATCATAACTCCAAAATATAGATGTAGTCTATAGACTTGGCAAGGATTTTAAATTGCTGGATCTAAAAGGCCAGAATTAATGTGGATCTTAAACTTCAAGAAATTTTCCCTTGCATGAAGAAACTGATTAGTGAATAAAATAATATTTTTATAACAGCTCAATAAGAGCATCCCCTAAAGCAGACAAAACCTTAAGATTTTCAGGTTTTGAGCAGGTAAAGGCAGAAAATCAGCCCCAAATGACCGTTTGCAGTTAATCAAATGCCAAATAATGGTATTCATCAAGTTCTCTCAGTTCACTTCCAGCAGTATGGGACTGTTAACCAATTTTAGACAAGTAATGATAACCATCCCCATTCTTCTGAAGATCATTTGCCTTCTTTCACCCTCTAGAAATAATAATAGAAAATCATGTGCACATTTGCATTTGTATTTACTGTGTTTGAATTAAAGCTGCAAACAGCTCTGATTCACTAATAACTGATGAAAGTATCTCATTATTGAACTACAAAACCTTCAACAAATTAATGGAAATTGCAAATCACCTTGAAAATTGCAGGCTCTTTAGTCCTATATTGAGTTCTGAGAAAACTGCATAAAAAGCTTTGTTACTTAACTCTTTCTTTGGAAAAAATTGTTTTCTTATTTGATTTTTTAGAAAGGATAGCTTAGTAATTACAGCATGGCTAAACATTTGTGTGTTTTGTTTTCTGTACATGAACTTTTAACAGTGCATTGTTGTTAAATATTACTATGTTTGGTTAATTCCCTTTTGTATAGTATTTAGAACCATGGATTCTCTGCCTCTGATGCTAAGCAAATATATTGGGCAATTTTCTCTCACGCCCCAAATTAAAGTAGAGGATTTTGCATGTTCTGTTTCTTTTCTGTACATTTTAAAATATATGCACCCATGATGTTTTCCTCCAAAATTAAACCTAACTAGAAGCAAATATTTCATGAAAAGGAAATCAGTCACACTGTGTATTCATTTGTTCACTCTGATTTTTAGTCTTGCTGCATAACTCTGAATCTAAAACTAGTGTATGTTACTTGTTATGAGAAAATAATGTATAGGAGGTGATCTCCAGCTGGTATAAAATTTTGTAGCTTCATAGTCATGAAAATCCACTTCAGTATCAGATGCTCTAAAAAGATAGAATGATTTCTGCAAAGTTCTAGATTCTTATATCCCACAATCCCACATTACAACTGCCTCCCTGAAATAAACCTGGTTGATTTAAAGGAATATATTTGTTTAACATAGATTCAAAATAAAAAATCAACAGTTTGTAATTTTGGCCATTTTTTCTAATATGCGAGTCATAATTAAACTTGTGATGAGTAATTTATCGTAGTTTTTTGCAATCAATAGAGATTTTAAAAAATTTTATAAGATACAGAAGACAATCTTTTTACATGTAAAGGTTCATATAACATTTGTGCTAGTGTAGTATAATTATGGAGGTACAGAATGGGCACTCAAAGACCTTTTTCTTCTGTATTTGAAGTCGCTTTACTTACTGGGATACTAAAAGCATTGTGTTCTGAAACACCCTCTAGGTATTGCTAAGAGAAATTCCAAAATTTAACAAAATCTTTGAACCTCCAGAGACATAACTGCTGCTATTAGTTGGCAGGTGCCTTTTACTAGGAAAGCTTTTCTGTGACTTTCCAAATTGGCTCATTCCTAGGGCTGAATAACCTGTGAGATGTCCATCATTAGCTCTGTCCAACAATGGAATGTGAAGTAGCAAAGAATTGAAGCTCCTGTTTTTCCTGCCTCGTTGTTGCAGGCTTGATGACTGAGGAAAAAAGGATGCCTTTCATTTTCTCTTCCTCTTTTTATTCCTTATAAACTACCACCTTCTGTTTTTTTCCTTTTGTACTTTCTTGGTATTATTAGTAATGTGTCCACAATTCTTGCTCATCATTTTCATTCTACTCCACCACCCCAATTTTGGTCCTTTTGCCCCTGAGCACTATCCTGATGTTTGATAGCAGCTTGCTAGACTTTTGCACCAAATAATGAAAGATGGAGTATTACTCTGTTTTAGTTCCTTCATGTCCAATCTGTCGACTCAATTACTACCTCCCAAAAGCTGTGAAAACATTAATATTCTTTTGTTTAAAGCCAAAAAAGAATTTTTCTTTGTTCTGTTTCTATGTTGTCTCTTCTGACTGTGTTCTCTCCACTGCTTAGTCAGATGAGCAGTGGATACTTGAAGCTTTTAAAACACCATTTAACTGAAGAAAATGCGTCAGTTTGCTATCCAGGTGTTTGCATGCACTTGTCACACTTTTGAAGTAGTTTTTGCTAAGTACGCTGAGCATATGTAGAAACCACATGCACCTGGAGATACCATCACTTTGAGCATCACTTTGAGTGCAGGTGAATTCAAACTGAGCAGTCTGCTGTCTATCTTCTCTTCTTATTGTGGTTTGGTTTGATTTTTTTTAGAGAACACAATGTTTGAGAAAGATTTAGCATGTATGAAATTTGTGAAATCCATTTCTCAAATATTAGCTCCTTAAATATTATGATGTAGGAGGGATTGTTACATACTGAGATTCAACATGATGAATGTACACAGAGTAATAAACAAAAACTCTGTATTCAATTGTTCATGATATGTTATTACTCGGGAGAGCCGAGTAATAAGCATGTGTTCCCTATCAGGACTTGCATACAGCTAATACTGATGGAATTATGTGTATTGAGCAGATGGGACAGACCGTGCTCTTGACTTGAAAAAGGCTCTGCAAGACCTTCTTCATAAGTGAATTCCAGTTCTCTGGGTTTCACATTGGAATGGTAATATAACTTCATATAGAGTAAATGTAAACCAACTTCTGATGATGTGACTAACTGCAAATTACTTTTCATAGCTGCTACTTTTTCAGCTGGGATGCAGAAGTTGCCTTAAATTAAATTGAAACTTCTCCAGTGACAGTAAAGTGCTGTCTAAAATAACTAATAAAATGCAGATGGGAGTGGAGTAAAAGCTGGGTTTATACATAAGGAGGTATTGTACCAGAAAGTGTAGTCTCTCTGCAGAGGTTAATATTTGTATTAATAACTTAAAGTTATTGAATACGAATTACCTAATTTAATCTATGCAAGTCATTGTATTTCATGGAACTTTCACTTGACAGTTAGTGGCAGTCATGAAAATTTAGTACATCAAAATAGTATGACAAAACTGATTAAGTGCATTTTCTAACATAATATTTTATTTCTGTTGTTTTGATGAGTGATCAATTTCCTTCCTTTCCTCTACTTTGTGTTCTTGAAAATCTACCCTGCTGTACACAGACCTAACAAAAACCATATAATATTATGACTTTTTTTACCTAGTCAAGAGGCTGTAGCTGGTGGTCTTTTCTCTTGGACCTTCATAGATGTGCAAGAATAGCAGGTAATAGCTAAGCTTCATTATCCACTGCATATTTGTTTAGGTAGATATTGACAAAGACTAAGGATTCTAGAGATGTACAGTTTGTCTTGTGTTGGATTTGGAAGGAGAAAACTCTAGACAACCAGTTTTGCATGAAGAATGCAATAATAGTATTGTATATGTTATTTCAGTTGCATGTTATGTTTTGTCTACAGGAAATTTATAGGTGGATTTATAACATGCAAATAAAGGTTTTAATTTCCAAATCCTCTGATGTAATATCTTGGAAATCCAGGTATTTTGGTGTAGGATGCACATGAGGACCAGCTATTTTGTGTGGGATATCTGAAGAATTTCTCTCCTTATATGCAGGTTTAATTTTGGTTGTGTCTAAGTGGGCAGTGGTGAAAATGCCTGCTGAGTAGGATTTTGAAATCATCCAAATATGTAAATCCCAAATGCCTTTTTTCCTCTCCAGAGGATGGAATAGAATGCAAGACACAGGTTTATTCAATCTCCTGGTGTAGCTGTAGGCTTTTCTGCTTGATATTAACATTCAGTACCATCATGATTCCTAAATGAAGTGATTTCTTCTGTAAGTTGTTAAAAGGTCAATAAACAGGCTCTCGCCCAGACAAAAGCAATGCATCCCTCCATGCTGTGTCAGCTGTACTTAAACAGGTGAGACTGAAAAACCAGGAAGTGGTAACTTCTCTCCGTTTTGGTTGTGTAGGGTCCTTGTTCTCTAAGAGAATTTTTTGTCTGAAAAGTTTATATTAAAAAGTGAAAATGTTTAAAGCGTCAACATAGCATTGACTTAAAGGCAAAGGCATTGGCAGAGTGATTGGTTATTTAAGCTTTGCAGTGAAGCAGGTAGTTTAAAAGTCTAGACATTAGTGCTTTGGATTATCTTTGTGAACCACGCAGTGAGAAACTGAATCTGATGCCCTGTCTCTCCAATTTACACAAAACCAGCACTTCAACCAACCACAAATTTATTCTGGATATTCAATTGAACCTTGTTTAATATTTATTTCTACTCTAGATGAACCTTACAGACAACGAAAAATTGAGAAAAATTACAGACTCAGAAATTGAGTTCAGTTTATATTAATTTATGATCAAATGCTTTCTTTGATTGCTGCAAAGGTGGGTCTTAAGCCATTTGGCAAGAGTTAATACTGTTCATATTAATATATTAATATATTATGTTAATATTGTATTATATGAATATATTATTACTTACTTAGAAATTAGTAGGAATATTTTCTGCCACAATTTTAGCAAAACTAAGATGTAGACAACCAAAGGCTTGACTTTGCATGTCCTTTCATATGCCTTTTGAGCCTTGGGCATTTTCATCAGCTGAAATCTGGAGCAGAGGAGGTTAAGTTATATCCCCCTTGAGCTAGGAGTGGGGTCAGCAATAGACACCAATAATCCAGAGGTCTCGTCACCTTGAGTTGCTGTATCACACATAAAAATCTTCATTATTTTATTTTTTCTTGGTTTTTTTCCCTTTATCCTGTGTAATCTATTGTTAGAGAAAGTAATAGAAAGTAAGTTGATACAAGACATTTACCCACAGAATCAAAACTGGGAAATGTCTCTGTTTTTCAGAATCATAGCTACAAAAGAAATTATGGAGGTGGGACAAGACAGCTAACCTTGTGCATAAGCTCAGGGATCTTATGTGTTGATGCTGAACATGACTGACAAAATAGTAACATGATGTTTGAGACAAGAACTGTCCTTTTGTCTGGCAACACAATAAGGTCTTCTTTCTTGATGGATTCTCAGCACTACTCAGTATAATTACACGATAATTGGTCCCAAAGAAGGAATGAATAAGATTGGATGGTGGTCTTTGAGGGCCCAGTTGTGTTATATCTAATCTAATTATGTTTGATACTGACTTTTTAATACATATGGTAGCTATTTTCTTGGCTTGGAACTAAGGCTTATATACAAGCTTGATGTTTGCTTGGTCTCTGTTCTAAAAGCACACAACTTTTTTCTTAGGAGAAACCCCAGTTATATCTGTCTCATGTCGTGCAGTATTCTAATTTAAAAATAAAACCGATTTGTTCCAGAAAATGTCTTGAAGCATAAATAGTTGTGGCTTGTGGAAATGTGGGAGGTGTGATGGAAAGAGCAAATGTCTATAGATTGTACTTCAAAAAACCACTGCAACTTGCTACAGAAAAGACATAGTAAGTTATTGCTGCCTCGGAGCAACAATCCACAGCAGGCATTCACCCCTTTGCATGGGACATTACAAACATTTTAGTGGATTTATGAGCATAAAGGAGCATCTGGAGATGATGAGATTGTGTAAGACTAATTTTAGAGTTTGAATTAAACTAACTCCATAGCTACAAAAGTCATTGCCATGTCTTCTGCTCTTGTTTAAAAGATGTCTATGGACCAAGGCAATCCCAGATTTCCTAACTAAATGAAACAGAAAAGTCTAGTGCACTACTATTGATGGTGGTGTCATGGGCATTGGCTTACTGAAAGGATTACGAAAATCCTTCATGAAAGATAGTTATGCAATCAAATTTCTGAGGCAAATTTCTTCTCAGCTGTTAACATCTGGGCTCCATTTTGCCATGAATAGGTGACCATCTCTTGGATTTATTTGTGTTTCTCACTTTTTAATAGAAAGTATCGCATGTATTCCTGGTTGCAAGGGGGAGACTGTTGGGTTTTTTCCTTTTCTTTTTTTTTTCCCCACTTGTATTTCACCATTGTCTTACTGCTTTAAATAAGCATATTATAAATGAAACATATTAATAAAATTAGTGCTCTGTGATGTGCTAATGCACTAGGTAGGGAAATAAAGTTGTTTGAAGTCAGTTTTGGTTTTGGAAATTTCACTTGCTCCCCTGAAGTATCTGAAATGCTGAAGTACAAGGTCTGTTTTGTGTTTGATTTCTTCTTTCCCCTCTTTCCCCAGTGAATCTTACCAGTAAAAGGCTTCTGGTCTAGCAATGATGGTTATTGAAAGTTAAAATAATAGAAAACTCAGTATGTGAACAAATGCATGCCTTTTAGGAGCTCACAGTCTCCAGTGCCATTGACTTACAGTGTTATGTCACAGTTTTGGCCATCATCTCTTCCAGAAGTGGCTGATGTACAAGTGGAAGCTTAAAGTTACTAATCACCTCACAGTTATTAATAAGTAGATTGTAACCTGCACAGTGCTCTACATGCATCATTTTCTGGGACCCCCTGGCAATATACTTGTGGCTTGGAGATGAAAAGGATAAAATACTAACTCCTTTTCAATCAATCAGAATTTTATAATTAACTTGAAGTGAGGAATCATTTGGTCATAAAGTACCAGACCAAAATTTTGTTTCTAAACATAGAAGCAATGACATTAAAAAGAAGTCACTCTAATTGAGTAGTTGAAATTAAAAAGCATACCAAACAGACAAAAAAAAAGCCTTTGAACAATATGTTTAATATAGTTTCTACCAGCTCCCCAGTAAAACAAAGATGACCAGTGAAGCCTGTTTTCCTTGAATCCATTTTTTGAGGTTAAAAGAACTTTGATATTTAAAGCAGTCTGTGAGTCTGATGGAAGTTTTCTCCATGAAGTAATGAAGCAGTTAGGTCTTTTTCTTCTACAGATTTTCCATATTTGCTCATGGGAATACCAAGAAAATTTCACTCCTCTATTCATTTGACCTATATTTTTTACAGAATGGAGATATCAACACTACCAAATTTCTGAAAAATACACCTGAAACCTCAGATCTTAAACTTGATTAATATTGGCCAACAATTTGAAGAGGTTTTAGTTGGCATCATAGATGCCCATGGTATAATCACATATACACTCAGGTCCCTAACCTCAAAATTAAGGGAAAAAATGAATGTGTTATTTCTAACAGAGAACCCTTTTAAGAGCAACAAGAGATTTTATACAACAGGAACTGCAATTATGCTTAGCTGCACTAATGGTTCATTTATTAGACAATAAGAATTTTCAACAGTTTTCTAGAAGGAAAGAGATTTGTATTTGTCAGCAAAGGTCTCCTAGTTACTGGTTCCAGTGCTTCCCTATGTTTCTTAATGCATTGCCCAAAGCTGAAGAGTTTGTTTAAAAGTGAAAGAAATGTCAGACACCACCTTCCTCTCCTGAAGCCACCCTGAAGCAATTCTGCCAACAGGACCCGTCCGTACAAACTGAAACTGTAATAAATTTTCAATGGACTCTTCAAGAAGGAGAAGGTTGCATGAGCTTTCTGCTGGTTGTTATACTGTGTTTGCATGAAAAGCATTTGTGTTCCACATTTAAGTGTGTAGACTTATCTTTTTTTATGACAGTGTTTGAAGTGTCTATCCACCATAGTTTATCTGCATCTTGATTTTGTCCTGTCTTGGATAAGTTCCTTGCTGGCTTCACTGAGAATATCTTTCCCTTTCTGTCATTTTCAAATTTTGTTACTAAATTCTTTGCCTGTTGATTTGGGCATATTACCTTCTATTCTGCCTCAAGGAGCTGGCAAAGCTTCACTCCAGCCTGTACTTTATTTTTTTGTCTTGTACTTCTGTTCTTTTCCAGCCGTGCTAAGTTCAGTGTTGTTAATGTATTTCTAGACCTATTGCTGAAGTTTTGCCTTTCTGGCCAGGGCAATGTGAAGTGTGAGTTCAGAGGACAAATACCCTCCTTGCTGAGGAGTTCCATTTTCTCTAGAGGCCCTGCAAGTTCATCTTATGATAAACATGTGTCCGTAGAAAGAGAGGAGAGGGACTGCAAAAGCTGTTGGTTTTGCCTCACCTATCTGCTATTTTAAGATTTCAGACTTCTCAGGTGTAGGTAACTGCATTTCTTGTAGTAATTGCACATTATTTCTTGGTGTTTCAGACATAATGCAGGTTTGCTCTCCCATTTCAATTCTCATGTTAGATAGGAACATTGACATTTGTTGTGCTAGCCGTTATTCATTTCATCTGTAACCCATATTCATTTTATGGAGGAGTATTTAAGATCTTTTACAGGATGTTTTCTGAAGCTGTTAATATACTTGAGGACCAGTGGGAAGGGCAGGTAGTTAGTGAGAATTGAGCTTGTGCAGTATGGATGACTTCCACTCGTTTCCGGTAGGAGGTTGTTGAATAGCTCATGGAAATCTGTTGGTGTCAACAGCCAACAACAGAACAGCAGGCTCAGCTTTTAGGGAATAGATTTTTTTTGTGTGTGGGTTTTTTTTTTTTTGTTTTTTTTTTTTTTTTTTTTTTTTTTTTTTGGTTTGGTTTGGTTTGAGGTTTTTTTTTTGGGTTTATTTTGTTTTCCATTTCTGTTCAGTAATTTTTTTCTCCATTATCTCTGTTGAGTATATATACTGAATTGGAGATACCCAGCAGTGCTTACTGAAGGCATTCATATGTCAGGAACCAGACCTTCCACACACTTTTATATTAAATAAAAAAGTTAGGTTAATTCTCTGTGCCTTTTGCTTTTAGATGGGTGTACTCTTCTGATTTTTTTTACTGATTGAGGAAGTTCTCATGACATGCAGTTTTTGAGACTAGCCAGCAACCGTATGTGGTAGGGTGGGAGGAAACAAAGACTTACATACTGTGTCTGGGTTTAGGTGTAAATGCTGCAAACATGTAGGTGCTATATTGGACTGTGCAGCCTGCCCAGTGCTTCAGAAGCCTCCATTGGAGTTTAAATGTGTATGTACTTTGTTTCTGTTGCTGCAACTCTTCTTTGACTTTTTTTGAATTAGATAAGATGTGCCAAGCCCCATGCCATACCCCTGTTACTACTAATGCTTATGGTTTTTCTCAGTCTCATATGCTTTCATATGTAAATTGGCTATTGAATTCCACCCTCATTTTTAACCTGTAATAACTTCATTGCTTACAGTGCAATTTGCCGTGGTGTAATTTAGATCAGAATCTGAATGATATGTAAATACGTGCATGTATGCACACATGTAATGCCTTCTTTCTAACATATATATATATACACATGCTTTCTTTTTACAGTTGAAAATGAGATTAATGAGTTGATTAATTATATACTGATCAATTTTAGAACAACTAGCAAGAAGAAAATAAATAATTTGAAGTAGTGGATGGATTTTGGAGTCATGCATGCACACACACACCTTTACAATGTATTCTGATACTTGTCAGTCCCAAACAGCAACTTTTCTCCTTCTCCTGACTTGCAATTCTGAATCTTCTGTGAGCCTCAAATCTCATTTTTAGTTGACTTTGGAGAAAATGCAGGGGGAGATATTAGAAAAAAAAAAAAGAAAAAAAGGAAAAAAGAACCCCCCCTAAACAACAGCCACCCCAGCCCCTGCTTCTATACCACAGCCCAAATGTGGAACATATTTTAGCAGAAGTGCCCCAGTTCTATCATATGTGCTGTGCAGAGTCATCATGGCCATGGTGCATAGCTGAGAGCCGGAAAGCAAACAGCTGCTGTAGCCTGATTTGAGTTAAAATAGTGTCAGTGTTTAGTCTGGCGCAGTGCTTCAGGAGAGATTGGCAGCTGGGTCAAACAAAGTCATTCCATTGGCTCCCTTCCCAGTAAGCTTCTGCTAGTATTTAGGTACTAGTGCAGCCTAGGCCCCTTTTCTCAGGGATAGCCTAACATCTGACCGCACCCTCTTTGCTTTTTAAAAAATGCCTTTTCACTCTTTAAGATAAATCCTCTACTATACAATCTGCCACTAATTGTGTGTTAAGACTGTTTTTCTCTTGAAAGCTGACGCATCCTGCTCTCAACGTGGTGTAGAAAGCAGGCTGTTACAGTGCTGGATTAATAAAAGGGGCCTTTATGGTTTGTGAAAGAATATCTCTGTGCTTAGGCAGGAAACTTTTTGATCCACAGAAAAGCCAGACGACATCTAGGTAAGGCTGTGTATCAAATCTGCTTTTATGGGAGAGTGGGGCAGCGAGCGCTGTTAATTGCGATTGCTTCAAGTTTGCATGCCCGTTTTGATAAGCTTTTTAGAAAGTTTAGGAAATAGCTGCTCCTGCGTCTTGAGCCCTTTCTCTCCTCCCTTCTTCTCACTCCTCCTATGACTTTACTGCCTGGAAATCTTGTAAGGATCTGCTTAGCTTTCACTGGAATATGTGTGGACGCCTTGCTTCTTTTTGGAGAGAGGTTTCTTGCAGAGGTGCAGAGCAAAAAGTTCTGCTGTCGGACCCAAAGGCTGTTAGAAGTGGAGTGACTGGGGAGAATTTACAGGGAAAGCTCTCCACTGTTACAGACTGTCTGTGCAATCATTTAAAAGTAGTTGAAAACTGCTTTGAACTAACAAGGGTTTAATTACGGAAAAGTTTAACGTGGCGATGGAAGGAATATTAAGTAAGTTGTCTTTGTCTCATACTTTTTAATTTTAGTTGTTGCTTTAGCCTGTTGGGTCACATTTTTTGTCAGCGCTGAAGGCTGCCATGAATTGGTAATGAGGGCCCCTTTTTTTTTTTTTTTTTTTTTTTTTTTTGCACATGATTTTGGCTCTTGGCCAAAATCAACTTCCCAAGGCAAGCTTTCTCTAAAAGAACCTGAAGCATTTTTTTGTGATTAGGAATCATGTCTGAAAGCTGCCACAACCAGTTGTGTAGGCATGTCAAAATGACTTTATACAGTATATCTGAAGCATTCGGGGGGGGGGAGGGTCTGTTTTTTCCTTGTGTACCAAATTGTTGCTATTATCATTCTAAATTTCCACAGCTTGAGCACCTCCAAAAACCAGGCTACAGAGAGAGCTAAGGCATAATGAGGATCGTTGGTATCTGTATTTTTTAACATGCCAAAGCAGCACTAATTGTCACATTTAAGCAAGATACAGTATTAGGGGTTGCTTAAAACACTTTTGGACATAAAGCAAATGAATCTTTAAACTTTTAATCTCAGTAAATTATGCTCAGTGAACAGCAAGTGATATTTTTGAGAAGTTTCTTTGTTTAAATTGTATGAGTGAAGCTTTTTGATATATCTATTTTAAAAAAAAATACATGCCTGGATTCACTGGGGGAAAATTTGCAAGGAAAATTTTGGATGTGCCTTTGGATTTAACCCAGCTCCTTGAAATCTGGGTATGGGTCTGATCTATGAGAAAGAGAACAGGAGCTGGGTATTCCTTTGTTGTTAAAAAGGGGGAAAGGGAGTTAGTCTAAACATTAATAAGGAGCTGCAAAAGTTCACATTTCAAGTGTGCTGGGATTTCTGAAATTTGTGGAGATCATCAGTGCAATAAATGTGTGATTATTCCTCGCTGATATTATATAAACAAGTTTGGCACTGTAAGTGAATACATTATTATTGTACACTTGAACGTTCTGTGAATTGAATCTGTATTTAACAAAGCAACACAGCAACTGGAAATTAAGGACCTCCTATTACATGCTGTGTATGCTCTACCCCGGTGTTGTTTTCATGTGCACTCAAAGTAAAGACAAAATGTTCTAGGCAGCAATTTTGTCAGGTATTTTTATTTTACATTTCTGCACTTGTGGTTGTAGCTGAGGAGTTGCTTGTTCTTTCCTATGTGTGTTATTTGTTTATAAGCAACACCATCTTTCGGCAGCAGTATTGATATGGAACAGCCTTTTCGCACCTTCCCCTGCCCCCTGCCCCCAGTCTTGATCCCTTTTGCTGCTGTTAAAATGGGCTTTACAGGTATTGTCTTTCTTCTGTTAAACTGTACATTTTCTGTAAGGTGTTGGGGCGTGTGCGTGTGATTCCTTTATTACATAATGCAAGACACAGATAGATTGGGAAAAAACTTGAGCTTTACAGACTCGTCAGAATCTGTATTTTTATGTAACTTGGCTGGGAGAGTTTCTTCATTGTTACATTACAGGAGACTGAGTTACAGTACTCAAAAGTCAGATTTAACTACAACATGTATTTGCTATGAAAGTAAGCAGACAAGATGAATATGTTGCAAAAAAAATAGATGGAGAATATCAGTAAAATAAAACTCATAGAAGTTAATTGCATTTTTCTGGGGCTTTTGAAAAGTTTTACAACATGGGAAAAATATGTCACAGTTGAGTCCTATTTTAATGTAAAGCATTGCCAGAAAATGACCCGGGTACAAATGTAAATTTAATAGTAGAGTTTTTGCAAATCATTATGGAATTTATTTGCTGATGCATGGAAGTAATTTCTCCTGAGTTACTGTATTAGGTACAGTTAATTTAAAATATGCACATACCCACCTTGACACTGCAAAACTAACTTTAAAATGTTTTAGTGAGATATTCCTATTTTTGTCTAGGAGGTTTTACTGTGAAATAATGAGTATATGCTAGTGTACTACTTCTAGATGTTTTCTTTTCTATTTTCTTTGCTGAAGGGTAGTGTTATAAATCACAGCAAATTATGCTCCAAAAACTTTGTGAGCAGTTTTTAAATCCAGAAAAATTTTTGTCTGGTAGCATGACTGAAATATAAAGTCTAATATATGTAGTAACAAAGTTTGTCTTAAAAAATTAAAACACTATAAATTTGGCTTTTGATTGCAGACACCAAGTTAACATTTTCCTTCAGCAAGAAATCTATTGTCTGTATGAACGTACAAAGAAGTCATGGTTTCATCAGATAAATCAGCATTCTGTATTCATAAGTTTAAAGTTTATAATGCATAGATACTGCATTCTATTTTTGAATCCCAAATAAGTGGATTAGCGTTTCTTCTTTATAAATAGGTTAAATAAATGGCTAGTTACTTTTCCTGACACTACAAAAGGTGAAGAATATAAAGTATTCCCCATTAAGACATTTTTATTTTTAACAGCCCTCAGGAATAATGTGTCTCTAATCTTCCTGCTTGGAGGGCTTTATGTTTTCTATTTGTTTGCAAACATCATGAAAGAGTGCAATTGTAATGCTTAACTTTGTTCTAATTTTGTATCTCAGATTTTGCTCCACAGCACTGCTGAACTCTCAATTGCCCATTTCGGTGTAGTAAATCAATTTATTTTCCATTCAAAAAACAATTTTTTACTTTTTAGTTGGGAAATTTAATGATAATTGGACATTAATATTTCATATTTTAGTAGTGCAGTGTAAGTGGTATATATTGTTATGCTTTTGAATAAAAGTTACAAATGTATTTATGCAATACTTTCACTTACATGAAAGAAAAAGGACCCTAAACATTGTACAACACTTTCAGTTTATCAAGAAAACATTGGTGGTGTAAAAATAGCTTTATTCCTCAGTAGATTCTGATGCATGTTTTAAAACATTAGAAATGAAAAAGGGCTGTTTTGTTTTGTCTTATGGATTTGTTGGGGTTTTAGTTTGTTTTTTTTTAGCAAGGATTTCATTCATGTAAACTAAGCACTTTGTTCTATATGTTCTAAATTCCAGCAAAGAGAGAAATAAATTGCTGGATTGGATGGAACATAATTATTGAATTTTGGCAGAACTTCAGTTAACTCTGCCATGAAAAATTAATGTGCACAGTGCGCTCTTAGATTCTAAAGTAACAGAGTAAGATAAGGGGAGTGCATGACAGGCTTCAACCTTTGAGGTTTAGAGAAAATAGAAAACCATGGGCAAATGTTAACTTTGATATAAACTGCTAAGGATAATGTTTTGTCATCTGAGTGACAAAAACTATGGGGGAGACAAGAAAATCCAATTTAACACAAATTCTCTCCACTTCTTTCTTGCTCTGCTTCCCATTTTCCAGTATTATAACAGCCATGGTTGCTCTATGTTCTTAGGAAAAGGAGAACAGAGCAGACAGAGTACTTGCAGTAACCAGTAATGTAATGTCCTGATGGAATCCCTCCACATCTGCATATGTCGTATGTGGATTTTCACTACGGTCATGATTTTGGTTTGTGATCATGCTGCATTGATTTCAGAATACAAGTAAAGTTGTACCGGCTGGATGATGGCTACATGTAGTCATAGTAGTGTTTTTTATTATTCCCTCTCTCTTCTTTCTCTATCAAACCTTGATTGTTTAAAATATTTTCTTCAATTGACAAATTGTGGTTATGATCACAAAATCTTATTCCTCTTGGCTTTTAAATAATTACTGTGTCCAAATAATGTTTTTAATTGAGAACAAAGATGCATTGTCCTGCCACTCAGGCTCCCTTAGCAGGACCAATAGGTTTGCAAAGACTTTTTAGTATTTTCAGTCAGTTCACTATAGGGGAGAACAGGCATGACACCAACTGCTCTGGGGAAAGCGCTGCCGCTTTGCTGAGTGCTCCCCGCTCCTGGGACCAATTCCTCTCCTGCTTGGCCCCTCCAGCACACTGTACCTAAGCCCACATGTTTTCCCTTCCGAGATATGTGCAGCCCCTAGCACCAGCTCCAAGCACAGTCCGTGGCCCTGGAGCTGGTTTCCAGTGGGGCTCAGGGACAGCGGCACAATGGGAAGGCTCCGGCATGGCTACAGGCGTGGGGTCTGGCTGACTGGCTGGGCATGGGGGTATGGCTCACTGCACACAAAATGCCTGGAATCACAGGGAGTTAGGCAGTGAGAATGCACTGTGGTGGGATTTTTCCTCTTTTTGCTGCTTGCTTCCAGACTGCTAACCTGCTGCTAAGGCCAAGTGTGCTCTGCTCAATGTTTTAAAATGGCAGGTATCCAGAATCTTGGATATATTTAATGACTTCAAAGACATTTCTTCTCTCCTTCCCAGTCACATCCTTAAGGTCATGATGACAACATTATGAGTGGGATAGTTACAGAGGTATAAGGGCAAGGGACTGATCTAGTGCCCATTGCAGTCAGCAGAGAGAATTCCCCTGACTACGTCTCTTCGGATCCCACACCCTGTGACCCGGCTGCTCTTTCCCCTTAGTTCCTGATGGTATGAGCATGACTAGCATTGCCATCTTACTCAAGCAGCTTCCTTGTCTTCATTGGCACTCCTTGAAGAGGAAGATTTACTGAGTAAAAGGCTTGAATGTGCCTTCCTTGTGTTGTAAAGAAGCGGAGTGAGAGTGCTTATTTTGCCTATTTGCCATCCTTTCCCTTGTCTTTCTTCCCTTCTAGAAATGAGCCTTCTTCCTGACCTTGATTTATCAATTCATATCACCATTTCAAGCAGAGTTCAGTTTGTGCAGCTACCTGTCTTCTAGTGTAGCCCCATTAAAATACTGCATTTGTGTATGTCCAAGGTGAAATGAATTAGCATTCTAGGCTTATTTTTTTTTTATAATTAGACACAGTTTTCTTTCAGTAAGGTTGATTCCAGGATACCTTCATCTTCAAACAAAGGATATTTTTATCTTTTGTAGAGTGCTTCAGTCTTTGTCCTATAAATGAGTTTAGTTGGAAAACATTTAACAAGTTATATTCAGAGTGTGTCTGTAAGTAGACAATGATCCTTTTTTAAGTTATTCACAGAAATGAACATTGTTTCTAGCAGTGTAAAAATGTTACCACTGATAACAAAAGAATAGTAGTAGGAATATTGTGCCTTGTTTGCATGCGTAATAAATGTATTTGCACTCTGAATTCAGGTTATGCCTTTACAGCAGTGGAGTTATGGTTGGTTGAAATACTCAATCTTAAAATATTATAGATATTTTTGCAAAAGTTGTGTATATGACCCAATGAACAACCCCTTATATAATTTGAATTCTGAATAGTTGGGTGAATATTGAAATGCCTACCAGGTGTCATACGTGAGTCTCTGAGCTGACCAAAACAAAAGGTGCATTAAGGCAAAGCCTGCTGTTCCCCCTCTGCTGACCTCGAGAGTCCTGCCTGCCACATGAGCCACAGCTCCCAGGGGTGCTGAGCTGGGGCACCGGGACCCACTGCCTCGGAGCAGCTGCACGGAGCAAGGTGGGACAGAAAGCAGGGCAAGGGCAGGAGCAAAGCCAGGGCACTTCTGACTGTACAGAGCAGTTATTCTGCCTGGTAGAGAGGGACCACAGGGGCTGGTTTGGGATCTGGGCTCTGTTTTCAGCCTTTCTCAGAGCAGGGTGAGTGTTTCAGCTGCCATCCCAGAGCCCTTGGCAGAGTGCGGCAAAGTTACATGGGTAAAGCACTGGGAGAGGGCTCAGTCCTGTGAGGGATCCCCTGGGGCTTCATGAGTTATCACAAAATTTAAGTCCTGAATTATGGGCAGAAAGTATGAGACAGGTCAATGGTGTTCTTAGATTTATACCAATTTGGAAGCCTTTCTTTCAAGCATAGTAATGGATTATTAAGTAGAATAAATTGTACTAAAGTGATGTTTGGGTGCTTTTTAAATTACCTGCACATTGTACAGGTCAGCAGAGCAAATTATCCTAAAACATAGATTGTAAAAAGGTGTACTTTGCATTTTACAAATTTGCTCATCCTGGTATCCATTTCTCAGGAGTCTGTCTCTGGGCATGCTGTATCTCCCAAGGGCTGAGCATTACAAATGTTTGACCTTTCCCTTCCACTGTGATATACAGAATTTGCATGTGAACATACCAGTCTTCCAAAATATAGAATAAGTGTTGTGAAGAAGAAGAGTTTTGCAGACATCTGAAACTTTTTTTGTTGTTTTTGGAAATGAGGAACAGTGATGTAAAAAAGTTGTTACGCTTCGGTGGGGCAACGAGGAGTAGGGGAGGAAGATTTGAGTTTAGAAAATCCAATCTAATCATGTAATTCACAATGTTTGCAATCTATGGAAATATTGATGGCAGAATTGAAATCATGCTAGGCTGGCAGATCACAGATGAAATTGCTTTTTATGGTTTCAGAGCACGGCTGAAGCAGCAGAGTATTTGACTAAAATACTGCTGTGTTAATAGTAGGAAAGAAAGAAATACTGGAAAGGAATTCCAAATACTTGCAAGGTATCTCATTTGGGGGCATACATTAGTTTGGTAAATTCCAATTCCCAGACTGGTAATAATGATTGTTAATGTATACCTTTTATGACTTTCAGAACAAGAGAAGCCAACTTGAGGAGCATTTATATTGTGATACCCTCAGTGGTAAGTACCCTAACTGCAACCAAGTTTATTACATTTTTGTAGAGTAGAGGCCTTTTCAAGACCACACTTGATGCAGCTTAGTCACACAACAGCTTCAAATGACATTCTGGAATAATAGGGTAGTAATGTGATACAGTCTATAATGAAAATCAGTGTAAAGCACAGGTGGTTGCAAGCATTTGTGTGGTCAGATATAAAACCTCCACTATGGGTACAAGCTACTGCTTTCCCACTTGAGGAAAGTATAATTAAAAGTGGTTTCCAGATGTGCTGGCACACATCTGCCATTTTTAAAAGGGAATTTAGCATACAAACTGAACTGTGTTGCATTTATCATTATAAAGCTGTTGATGGTTTTTCAGGTAATAAAAAGGTTGGAATCATCAACACCCCCACTGTAAAACTGAGGCCTCATTAGACAACAGACAGCAGCATTTTGTGTTCACATTGTATTCTTAGGATTTTCTATGGGTAGTTCATACCTGAGCTGTGGCAAATATGCAAAATCTCTCTGGACAAAAATAACATTTATTTCATGAAAACATGAGAGATGATTCCTTGTTAATGATTTCGTTTTTTACCAGGTAGATGTTGAAAATTTGTGTGGTTTTGTTTGTTTGTTTTCAGTGCAATAAAATAAATGATACAATAAAACATTAGGATTCTGTTCCCTTAACCAAACTTTCAAGATGTGTTAATAGTCAGAAAACAAGAAAAATATGATATGTTGAAAAGAGACTTTTAATTTGGCTCCACACAGGAAGCAATAAAAACTCTACTTATAGGCTTCTATGATGCATCTTTAGTTGAACTATCTGGAAGAAAATAAATTTAGAAAAAGGTGCTAGGCTTTAAAATATTGCTGAGAGAAGATTACAGATCTTTTGTTTGAGGTAAGTAAACAACCTGTTTGTCCTAATATCCACTTGATTTTGTTGAAGCTAATATTTCCCCTGGAAATGTTGTTACTAAACTAAAATCCCTGTTTCAGAAGTTTTTTCAGTTCCACTTCTGCTGCTTGGAACAAGCACAAGGGAAGAATGTGCCTGCCATGTTACTGACTCTTCTTCTAGTGCTGCACCAGTTACTCATATCTATGACTTTGAGTTGGTTTTGAAAAAAATGAAGGATGTGATGTACTAGTCCGAGGGTCTCAGACTATTGGCCAGGCTGCTAAATGATAAGAGAAAGATTTTTTTAGGATATTGTGTCTACTATTGTCTAATATTTACATATATTTTCTTTACTTACTTCCACAAATGTGATCTGTAGCCTTTCTTATCAAGTGAGAGTCTAATCCTTAGCATTTTATTTTCGGGAAATACTGATGCTGAGTAAATGAAATGTATTTCTGGATTTCCTCTTAGCTGGACTCTTTCATATAGAAGTTGCTTTTTCCATTTAAGTCTTTCTTTCTTGAATAAAAAGAACCGAAACCCTCTTTGGAAGTATGTAAATAATGGAAAAATTTGCAGAAGATTTAGTCAGAAAAATGGCCACTGAGATCAAATATTTTTTAATATAAAACTTAACGTTTGTACTGAAGTTTTTGGATTAGCTTCTCTGCCTGACACCTTGTTCTTACAAAGGCATTGGTAGTTTCAGTGAGGGATGCAAAAAGCAACCTTGGCAGCAAATTGTCCTGTGTGTTTGATTTTTCCATAATAACTTGCTGTGGTCCTGGTGCTGCTACAGAAGAGTGCTCTGGCTTTAACAATTTCATGCCTCTGGGACAAAGAGTCCAGATCAGCTCGTTGGGTCTGGTCTGTGACTGGGGCATCTTGAGGATACAATGAAATGGATGACAATCAATAAGAAGGATATTAATAATATCATAGTGAAAATCCTGATTTAATCAATACTGGCTGCTAGTACATCTGACTTTTTTTAACATATATGTACATTGTGACGGTTATGGTATATTATGAATTTTCTATTGTGACATAAATGCTTCAAATTTCTGCTTCCAGTGACTGTTTTACAAGTATGTATTTACTAACACATGCACATACATTTTATATTAAACCACATTTAAATCACTGTTTGCCCAGGAGGTAGGATTTTAGCACTGAACTGTTGCAAGTTTGGGTATTTTTCTGGCAAAATGCCATTTGACATCAGACTTAGAAAGGTCTAAAAGTATACAGATATTCAGATGTGAAAATGTGTAAAATGAACACTACCAAGCACTTAAATCACAGTCTGCTGCAATTAAGGCTTGTTGAAAGTCACTTCTCTGAACTGGCTGCTGACATCAGAGACCAGCGCTGGCCAGACCCACAGCCTTGCTCACAGTTTTGTACATAACCATTTTGTATAAAAGGTCAGTTTCCATAGAAGCTCAGGTGGGTTAGACAAAAGAAGTAGCTTACTGAAACAATAGATGATTTAAATATTGGCGAGGTTACATCCTTGGTGACTGCAGAATTTTAAGTGCTTGTTAATGTGATAAATCACATTCTTACTACTTGAAAAGTAAAATGCTGCCCTGATTGGGGGAGATGTCACAAATTCCCTTGGGGCTGTGCATCAAGGGGCATGAAAAAGTCACTTTATTGGATAAAAAAGATCTTGCCTTGACCAACAGATGCAGGAGACCAAGGACGCATCAACCTTCAAGGGCAGCAAACATGCCCTGTGTAGCTCAATCAGATGAGGCACTGCTCCTCTGTGGTGTAAACCTCTGCCAGACATCAAATGCAATTCTATAAGAGGCCGTGAGTTGATGACTGCGTGGAGAAACTGTTACATAGATATGATACCACTGCTCCTATTTATTGCCAATTTTGCAAGGATTTCCTCTTCTGAACATCTATATCTGTGGTTTCGGTAGTATTCCAGATTCAACAAATGCAGTGCTCCCTGCATCACCCAGAAAAAGAGTTGAAAGTCTCTGCTTGATGCTACATTTTATTTCTATTTAGAACATTTTTTTTTGTCTTGGGCTTTGAACTATTGATTTTAATACTTTCTTAGAAATTGGGATCACTGCCAGCACTTGTTATGTCTCCCAGATACACATTCTTCACCTTAAATTTGAGACTTCTGGCTGTAGCTTCACAATCATTTGCTGTAAGAATATAGTCTATAATGTTTGAAGTAATTGGTTAGGGTCTTGGGAAGAGTAAGGCACAGAAAAAAAAAAAGGAATACTCTTTAATATTGACTGTTTTTGACAAAGCATATCCATAAGATGAAAGAATTCTGGGAGTAAAGAGAAAGATACATTCATAATATTACTACAAAATATTCTTCAAATATTTTAATGAAATGACTTTGCAGAACAGAGAGATCAGAAATAATTGCCATGTTAATCAGAATATTTTTTGAAGTCTCAGAACTTTTTGTTCTCCAAAATAGAAAAACTATCACTTATAAATAAAAGTCAAGCATAAGGTGTCTCTGATCAGGTTATATATTTGCTATCAGCATATATTGAAATATTTCATTTTGCCTTGTTTTTCTACATATCTATATTAGTCTTTGGGGCAAAGAAAACTAAAAAGATAATTTTGAACTTTAAACCAGAACTTTTAATCTGGAAAATATCTAAATAGAATATTTGAGCAATTTGAAAACACTCACTGCTTTTTTAAATAACAAGCAAATTGACACATTTCCTTGCAAATATCTATTTTTAATGAACCAGCCTTTGTTTTTGAGGCAAAATTGTCTAAATTATTTTCTGCATACTCTATCATGTGACAAACATATTTTGCACTTCAATTGTTGTGTTTGTGGTTTGGTACAATGTGAAACATTAGCTAATTATTAATTTAAGCTGTGAGTTTTCATGTTCATTCTTAGAGAGAATGAAGTGGATAATATAGCAGAAATATATCAAAAACTAGTTTTTAAGGCTTTGGCTGTGGATAAGCCCCACATACTCATGGAAATAAGACCACTGAAACCAGCAGAGGTTGTGAAGTTAGTGATTTACTTGAGGTTACACCATTATATTACATGAGACCTCCACACAGATTGTTACCCTGCAAATAATCTTGAATACGGCCATGCAGTAATTGCTACCCTGAGCTTTCACCTCTTCTGTGTTTTTCCCCAGTGCCTGGGAAACCTGTGCAGTACATGTCTGTAGCCAGGGCAGCGTGCACAGCAGCAAGACAGGGTCCTTGGGACCCAAAGCTGTTGTCCAAAGAGGCCCCATATCCTACTGTCCAGCGGGGTGACTCTGATGTCTTGCCTTCTTCCAGCATCAGCCCCCTTTTTAACTGGGCTGAAATCCCCTGGTATTTTGCTGCTTCCTAATATCATCCTGTTGAAAAGTTTCAGTGTTGTTTAAGGAAGGTTTAAAGACACAGCTCTTAATAGGGTTGTCATTCAAAGTGGTTATACCCTTGCTTTTTAAAGTTCTTGGGAAGGAATATCTGCTTTCAGCCAGAAATGTGAGCACTGCACCTTCTATTCTTGTGCAGGATCATCAGCTGTGGCCATAGAGCTGGAGACAAATATATTCCCTCCTCTCCTGTCTTGCATGACCATTTCTATTCCTTGGTAATCAAGTGCTTTGGAGCTGAGTGGGGTTGTTTGCATCAGTGCTGGCTCAACTACCAGAGGTACAGGAGAGCAAATATTTTCTGAATATTATTTTCCTTTTTCTGTAATGCAACTAGGGGAGGTTTTTATTTTGAGCTATTCAGTGTCTTATTAGAACTACCTTCCAAGTTCAGATGATTAAAGGGATATTGAATAACTCTGAGAAAGGAGCTTTAGATTTTCAGGGACAGAACATGAGTTTCTCTCTCTCTCAGTGGCTCAGTTAAAATGCACATCTGTGCAGTGTGTGCAATTGCTGTTGACAGACACTCCCTGTTGGCTGGGACTGTGTTGGTAGTCTGGAGTGTGATATCCCATTTTGGGCACTGGACAGCAAGAAGGAAGCAAAATACAGAGACAATAACCAGAGATCCTGAAGGTCTGATTTACAAGGAATGTTTGAATCAAGTGGAGTCATTAGCAAAATGTGTTAGGAAGGACAAGAATAACTGGTGCTGCCTTGTGGACACACAGATCCCATGTGTTCTCTTCATCCTACTTTCCCAGTCCATCCACCATTTTCCACACTCTCCTGTTCCTTCACCCTGCCCACTCCAACACACAGTTTTCTAGCATTTCAGGGGTATTTATGCACAGTGCTTCTTGTTTTTAAGCTTGTAAAGGGTTGGTCAGAAAAATTTGACTTCTTTCTTTACTATAACATCTTATGTTTGACAAAATGATTTGTATGGCAAGAGCTACTTTAGTGGATGAAATTGGTAAAAGAAGTCTTTTCAGCCTTTATCATTGCTCCTGTTTCCAGCTATATTTCCTGGTGTAGGGCCTCAATACTTCCACTGCTTTCTGACACAACAAGGAACAACCTTCCTGGAGCTCTTGGTCCAAGAGCAAATTCAGCTCCATTTTTTCTCCATCCATTGTTCCCATGGGCATCTGAAATGTGCCACTGAAAATTCAATGTGAAAATCTTGCTTCAGAAAAGCTTAAATAATGGGAAGTGTTTATCTAGCAAATTCTGGATAGATGAGGAAAAAGAAAAACCTCAAACCACCCAAACCCTTACAAATTACAAATATTTCAGTGTCAGCAAGGTAGCTTCCTAAACGGGTAAGAAAGTGCCCATGGGAAAATCCTGTACTTTTAGAATAGTTGAAGATAAATTGGGATTTAAACGTTGTGGTAGTTTTGTTTGGATTTTACTTTAGACTTACCACTAAATGAAACAGACATGTACAATGCTAAGAATGTGTGTCTAATGCTAATCAAATCCTTTTGTACATAAACCATGAGTAAATGGAGTCTGTGTTTTGCCAATGGATTCAGTAACATACTATAATTAATCTTTAAGAACACAAATGACAAACCCTCGATAAAAATGGTGAGCTGCAAACTCTTGTTGTGTAAGCTAGAGCTGCACTAGGCTACTGTATCTTCCTTTAGAATATGATGGGTATTGGACACTGAGAAATGCATCCATCAAAGTTACATAGGTAAATAGGTAATTTCTTGTCAAAAGTGTTCAAAGCAATGCTCAGGTTTTCTCTTTTGATGTGAACTGGGGAGTTTGCAGAGCAGAATATGTCTCATAATATGTTAAAAAATGCCTGTTCCTCCCAAGCAACCAGGTATCTTCCTCACTTAGTGCTGACTGTTTCCTCAGTGCTTTGCAAAGCAAATTTACAGACCCTGTCTGCCAGGAAGTTCTCGAACTGGAAAGCAAACATAGGATGGAGACAAAATACACCAGGACACCCAAACCAAGTCTGGTAGAGCAAATAGAAAACATTAACAAAAATACATGGAGTAAAGGAGCAGAGGATGTGTTGGAGATGTTTGTTTTCTTGAAGAAAATGAAGAAAATTCCAATTTGCGGTGTTTTGAATACAAGTGAAGGGGGAAAAAAAGGAAGGAAAAAGAAAACCCAACTCTGTGAAACGGAAACAGGAAAGAAGTGCTGAAGTAAAACAGTATAATTCATGATGGAGTAAAGACTATGTGGTCTTGAAATATAACAAGAATTTGGTCAAGAGAAGGATTCCAGAAAGGAAATTAAGGTAGAATCAGGTTTCATATTACATACAAATCACTTGAAACCGTGTGGTTACTGAGTAGAAGGTATGAACTAAAATTTCTCTGTGCACTCAAAAGTAATGTTTTCAAAGGCAAGTGAAACTCTTTGCAGTTAAAGACATACCTAGATATGTCTTTACTAACTGATCACCAGTTCCTGGTTCATAGTTGGAGATAAATTTGGTAAAATTCATCTTGTTGCAAATGTACAGTAGTACCACAGTATGTCTAAAATAATCTTGGAAAAGAGGTACCTGCTTATTTTTAAGCAATGTAATCAACTCGAGTGGTGTGGGCTTTGAAAATTCATTTTTCTTTTCATTTTCTCAGGTAGAAAAATTTCTGTTCCCTTGGTTTAAAAAAAAAAAAAAAAAAAAAAAAAAAAAAGGAAAAAAAGAAACTATTTCTGTTCATAAACTGTTTGATTCCTTATCATCTATAGTGCTCCCAAGTTTTTCCAGGTTTCACTCCTGAATTCAGCACAGGTTTTTTTTTGTTGTTTTTTTTTTATGGTGTTAGACAACACATTTGTTGTTGTCTGCACCATGATTTTTTCTGGTGTGTGGGTGGTCTGGCAAGGTGCTGAAAACTTCTGTTTGAACACCTTAAAAATGACAAACGGGGTCAAAATTATGATGTAGCCAATGCAGGAATGAGGCAGTATCTGGTCTTTCTGCTGCCCTTCTATGGGGCTGGGCATTATTTTACTCAAAGTATTATTTATCTTCTGAGCACAAAACAATGGACTTTTTTTTTTTTTTTTGTGGCAGTTACGTTTATATTGCTTTTAAAAATCAAGAAAATGTGGAGAAGAATTGTTATTGCCAAAAAAAAGCTCACAGAGGATCAGTATCCAAGGAATCAGAATTTAGAAATCTGAACTTACAGAGGGAATTGAAGGAAATTCAAGGGTGTCTCTACAATAGATGTCAGGCTTGTGATGAGATGGTAGAAATCAAGGAGCAGAGAAGGAAACCAATAGGCGTCTTTTGTGACCTAAGTTATGAAAAAAGGAGAAGGAAGGGACACCACAAAGAGGTGCATAATCCTTGGTAAGATTTCAAACTTTTCAGAGCACACCCAAATCAAATCTCTGTGATCCCTGACATTTTGCCTGTTACAAACCAGTGCAATATTCCATCTGAGAAGGGTATGCTGGAAAATGTTCTAAACTGGAATACTTTGTTAGAGTGTATTCCTGAGTAATGAGCCAGTAAGGGGTGAGGAATCTATGACGCAGCCTAGGAAGTGATTACGGTGGCATGGGAGAGTGATGATGTACAGCTCTTAGACCAGAATAACTGGTGGATTAAATTATAAGTGAAATTGCTACTTTACGCCATCTGAGAGATGGCATTTCTGCAAAACAATATAAACCAAGATTTTAGTTGCTAAGAACCTGAAATATGCTTCCCTTCCCTCGCCTCTCCCTCTTCCTCCCCACAACTCGAAATGAGGTCAATATTGCTTTCTCACATACCATTTTTAAAATGTCCTGGAGTGAATAATGTGTCATCTCACAGAACATCTTCCAGCCAGACCAAAATCCCTTTCCACTTTACACACAATATGGGTAATGAGACACAACTGAAAACAGGAAAACAGCTTTCAATGGGAAATATAGGAAATACTGGAAAAAATATTTACAAAACAGAAGGGGAAATATCGGGCCCATTATCCTAGAATTACAGTACTAGTTTAGCAGTTTTCTGTTTATTTTCAAGTCATGCATCTTCATTTCTGTTTTTCTTCTTGATAGCCATACATACCCAAAGTCTCAGTTAAAACGAGAAAACAGACTTATTTTTTTGTTCTGTTGACTGTGTAACAACTGTTCTCTTCCCAGCAATTTAATGTGATATCACAGTACTTAGCAAAATGGCCTATTTAAGACTGTGTGCACCATACCCTGGTGGAAAATATACCAGAATAAAGTTGAAAGGATATATTTCCATGTGCTACTTGAGAAGAAATTAGGAAGGAATAGTGGTCTTGTTATATAGATGATTTTCGTTTATTTGAGTCTATTGATGGTCAAACACTTCAGGTTTTACCTCAGAGAGCACAAAAGTGGTATCAAATTGATTTTCACAACCTTATTAGCAGCAGGCAAGCAAAAGACTTCAGTCTGAAATTCAGAATTCAATTTTGAAATAAAAGACTCTGTCTATAATTTCCCATGTTTTTTTAACAATTTTTTTTTCTGTTTTCCTCTGTCACTTACTGGTTTAGCTACTGCACTTACTTTTATGTTTTTCCTTAGAGTTCTTTCTCCAAAAGGACTGCATTTAAAATTCAGCAATATAGGCCATCACACTAGAAATCTGTAGCGACATCACCCATGGATTACTTCTGTTGGCCACACCTTCATTTTGAAATCCAGTTGGGAATTTGCTTTTCTGGATTTTGAAACTTTCCAGTAATACCACTTTGGGGCATCTCATTTTTGTCCCAGACTTGCTTCTGCTTTAATCTTGGTCTGTTCTGCTCAGTCCCTTCGTATTGCTCATTCCCAATGGTGTTCCTGCCTCTTTTTCCATGTTGGAAATATGAGCTAACCTTTGCATCACACATATACCGGGCACTTCTCTCTTTGTTTACTGACCTTTAATTGTTGCTTTTGCAAAGGTTTTGCTAATACTGATTATGAGGCTCAGCTTTGGGGTTTTTTAAATAAAGAAATGGCATCCTGTCATAAGGTTCTTCTGTTCAATTAGGTTATTTGAAGTCTATGTTTATGCAGGTAATTAAATGAGATCCTTGTGTGTTTTTCTTATAGTGTAGTGCTTTAGCTCCGCTGGGTCTGCCTTTACTCAAGCAGCACAGTATTTTCTAACAGTTTGAATTAATTCCTTACTCTTATAGTTCAGTTGTAGCTTTTGAAAAACTTCCTATGGTTTCTTGGATTAAAAGTTTAATTACTGTGCCCTCAGTGGAGGCAAAGAAGCAGAAAATAATAATCATTCATTGGAATCCTTTGATATGGTTTTTGGGAACCCATTCATGAAGAGTTTGGGGAATATTTCCAAAATCTGTTGTAAAAGACAGTTCAGAAAAAGAGGCACTTGGCATTTCCCTTTGAAAGGGCCCCTCTCTGTCCATTGATGGGCTGAAAATGTGCCTTCTTAAATGAGGTAAGTGAGGTACCAGAAGCCAAGCTATAGGAAAATCATTGCCCTTTGTTTTGAGCTCTTGTAACAGGTTTTATTAAGCTTGAGGAAAAGTAGAGGAGAATTTTCATAACTGGCCTGAAGCAAACTTCAAAATTCCCACCTCACCCTCTTCTCCAAGAGGGGAAGTAGTGCATAGTCTTCTAATGCTTTGAAATCTGCATTGCTTTTTAATTATGAACAATGCCTTATGACTCTAAACAATGAACATTTTCCTGTATTTTATGCTGGGAAGAACAAATTCTGTGTCCCAGAGAACATATTGTCCAATGATATTTGCTGAAAGTTTCTATATTCAAGATTCTCATTTATGTATGTTGACATACATTTTAGTCAGTTTTATTCTTGGAGACCAAGTCCTACATCATTATAGCTTTTATTATAAATCTAAGAAAATGTCAATATTGCATCTGAAGGACGGAACTAAATATAGAGGTTGGCTTGTGCTTTGACACATACAGCGCTCATCATACGAAGGATGCAAAAGCTGCCATTTTTCTCGTATTTAAAAAAATAACCCAAGCATATAAAATGAGAGTTGAAAAGGAGATTTGTACTCAAAGGATTGTCCTTTGCTTTTCCCACTTAAAGTTCATGCCTGCTTTTTTCTGCTCGTTATGCATACACAAATGACATCCTGCAAAACTTACTGTAATGCATTTTTTCTGAATGCCAGTCAGACAATATATGAAGAGTTCTATTTCATATCAGAGGTAGGACTGGAGGTGAAAACCAGACATGATCTGAATTGCCCTTGTGTAGCTGAAGAATGGCATTTCACAGCAAGTTGGCTTCATCAGAACCTCAGAGCACATTTACAGTATCTTTAGGCAGCATCCCTCTCTAGGCACAATGATTCTCTGTTTCTTTGAAAGAAGCTGCTGTATTGCTTGTAAAGAATTCTCTAGTATTTCATTACTGTGATATAAAAAATAAGTAATTTTTTTTTAGGTCTGTAGGTAGAAGCTGAAGCCAAGCAAAACTTTGACATGTGCAGGTTCAGGTAAATAATGCATTATAAACTGCAATTGCAAAATGATAAAGCAAGCCCTATTAAAATTTGGGAGTGGCAGGTAAACTACATTCTTGGAAAATTATTGAGCCACTGAGACCTAAATATATATAGGTCTCAAATATATATATTGCTCCAGCACTCCTTCCTTGATTTTTTTTCTCATAAAAATCAGTGGTTTTGAGATATTTTAAAATAATGGATATCCTGAACTTATTTATAGGGACTCTTGGAAGTCAAATCAGTACACCTTTTAGGAGTTGAATTTTTACATTATGGTGTCATGCTGTATATGTTGATTTTCAAAATGGGCAGAGCTTATGACCCCATGTACAGGTAGGTCAGTAGACAGAGCTTGTACCTGTACTGAGTTTTCATAAATCTTATAGCAATAATTAAAGCTGATCTGCTTTTTCATGGCTAAACATGGTTCTGGGATTTCAGTATGTTGTGAAGAATTGGCTTCATAAGCGGTTGTGTTTTTAATTCAGCAGTTTTAATTACAAGAAATTTAATGATAATGAATAGTAACAAAAAATATAAAGAAAAAAAGACAAAAGAGAACTTAGGTTCCATCCCAAAAAAATAAGTATTTTGGTAATAAACTGGGGTCTTTACATTGGAAAATTCATTTGTTGTACTTAGAGCATACATGCTAACTATTAGCAGTAGTCGTTTACTTAGTTTTTGCTTTCCTTTTTATTTCTTCTTTGGTTTCCTTTTTATGGCTACAAATATCTAATTAATAATTGGAAAAACATGATGGTAAGGCATGATCCTAAACAGGAAGGCAGCTGGTGTCTTAAGAGTTTGATAATAGGATATCAGATTCTGTCACTGCTATAAAATCTGTAATAAACGTAGGCAAAAGTTTGGCCCTGCTAAACAAGAGTTTTGCCATTGACTTCAGCAGAGAAAAATTTCATTGCTGGCATGTGATAAGTAATAGCCTGAGTCAGAGTCTGTGGCGAGCAGAGGAAAGCTGCCTGTTTGGTTTGCCTTGGCCTAAATGTTCATAGTCCTTGAGTCTGTATCATAGAGGGATCCAACCTCTGCCACTCATACCTTGCCTGGTAGACTATCTGATGATGGAACAGGCAGACAGGTATGTAGTCTTCTGTTTGTCTGGTTTGCTTTTGTTTTCCAGAACTGATGGGAAAGCAGTTTGGAGGAGTTGCAGGTGCTGTGTCCTCTCTGCTTTAACTTTTAGTAAACAAGAATTCGGTCTCCCAGTTTTGCAGAACATCAAAGAATGAAATACCTAAAAAAGAAATGTTCAGCAGTTTCAGCACCAAATTAAGCATAAGGGTGATAAAGTGTAGGATCCTAAGCCTGGAAAGCTGGCCAGTTAGAATACCAAACGATCCAATTACAAATAAAAGACAAAGTCACACTATTGTTGAGGAACAGTGGAGGTCATTTATTCATGGTGGTTCATTTGTCCAAGAGCAGCAGCTTACATTAGACAGGTTTCGTTCAGAATTATCTTTGATATAGAGCATAATCAATTAACTATAGTGATCCTCATGTCAAAAGTCGTGCCTAATGAACTAGCTTTACTTAACCCTTTCAGTAGATTTATTTATGGGCTGCATATCCTGACAACATACATAGATTTGAGACATTAATGAAAAGATGAACTGCTTAGTGACATAGAAGCTTGTCTGGTAGACACTTTTTTTTTTTTGCATACAGAATCAATCAAGTTTCAAATATAGAAATTTTCAAAAGACTGCAAATTCCAAGTAATGTCTGAAAGTGAATTTTTAATTTTCTACACCTGTATTAAAAACATCTATTGAATTAATTTTGAAACTGATTGAAACTTCCTTTTAACTTCAGTGTATTTATGCTTCCAATTTAAGAGATGTTTCTTCATAGCCCTTCTTAAAGAAAGCTGAGTAGCGACAAAGAAGATGTTAAAAAATTTAAATACAGTAAAATTTTAAAACCTATTTTGTATTCCACAGTGTTGTTTGAAGAACAAATGAAAACCTAAAGGGTTTACTTTTCACACCTGAAATGTCTTAGGTTTTAAAGAAATCTCAGTGCTTTCCTTTGAAACTTATTTAAAAAATCTGGTAATTTTAAACCCTGAGGATCTAAACTGAATCTCACCCAACCATTTCTGGTTTCTCTGTGCATACTTATGAGCAAAGATCTAAGACTAAGATAATAAGAATTTCTGCCATCTTTCTTTATAAGTTAGAACGTCTTGGTTTGTTTCCTTATTTTGCTGTTCTTGGTGTCATGCCCTCAACTGCATGCTAAAAAATAACTAGAAAGATGGGAAGGACTGTCTGCCAGCTAATGAACTTTAGCCATTTTAGTTTCTAATGTTTAAATACAGCACATTATGTGCATGATGTGTATACAAAACTAGTGTGATGCAGTACAGAAGATGAAGCCAGGCTCTCCTCAGTGGTATTCAGTGAAAAGTTGATAAGCAGTTCTATCTAAAGGCGATTTGGAAAAATCACAACTGGGGTAGTCAATACTGAAGCAGGATGCTCAGAGAGACTGTGGAGTCTGCATCCTTGGAGATATTTAAAAACCAATAGATACAGCCCTGAGCAACCTGCTCTGACTGACCCTGCTCTGAGCTGAGTTGGCCCAGACAATCTCCAGAGGTGCCTTCCTGCCTCAGTTTTCTCTGTGGGTCTGTAATATGATCCTGGCTAACGTAACAAATTTTTAAAATGTAGAAGATTTTGAACTAATAATCTTATGGAAACACAGATAAATGAGATTCTGAAATTGTATTATTTGCACTTATATGATATAAAATACATGGATAATATGCATTTGGGGTAATATTCAAAGCCAACCTTAAGACAGAAGTTGGTAGCTCTGTTACTAAATTAAAAATCAAAGGTTTTTTTTGTTGTCACCATAAACAAGAAGATTCTGAAGAGTAAACCCACAGAAGTTGAAAACGCAGAAATGTCACAATGTTAATACCATGTTTAAAACCACGTCCTGGAGGCAACTTGAACCAGCTGGAAAGCATGCAAATTAGGATCAGTTAAAATGCTGAGTTGCACAAATCATTCATAAAATTGCTGTATGTTGACTTTCCACTTTTTTTTTTTTTTTTTAATTTGTCCTTACTTCTACTAAAAGTGTGTGTTCCCCTTGAAGCTGCCCCAGTCTTTTAGGAGCTGTGCTCTGCCCTGGTTCTGGAAACTCTTTGGCTTGCATTTATGTGGACAGCTTCAGTGGGGTCCAAGTGCAATATGATTATGTTGTTAACAGATTTATGTCTCTTACTTTGATGGCAGTCAGAGCCTGAGCCCACTGAGCCTGACTTTGTTAGGTGCCCTCAGCCCACAGCAGAAGACTTTCATGCCCAAGGAGCTTCTCCTTAAGCACAAAGTTGGGGTGAACTCCCCAACAGCTTCCATGTGTGACAGTGGCATCCTCCACCTTCCTCCAGCTTTCTAAGGGGCATTTTGGAGCATATCTTCCCTTTGATTAATTATAATTTTGTAGAGAAACCATTCTTGAAGGTAAAAAGGACACAAAAGAGAGGAAAATAAATTAAGAAATGGAGGTATGACACATTTGGAGCATCAGAAGCAGCAGGTGGAGAAGTGTGTCTGATGTTTACTGATGTCTAACATTTGGATAGTGCATTTGCACGCCAAAAACTGTTCTTAGAAACATTAATTGTTGTTATGTACTTGCAGTAGTTGATAATGCAAAAATTCATGGCTTGTTTTTAAATTTCTTTGGGTTTTTTCTTTTCTAATTTGTAGGCACTATATGCCAATAACTGTTTGCGAAATGACTTGTAAAATGGTGCCCTTTCTCTGCATCATTTTCTAATGTCCTCTTCAGTAAACAAAGAAAAAAACCACCAAATTTATGACCAATTATTTTGCCTTTAAATTTTCATTACATTTTTTGTATGTGTTTGTTTACATTTCGAAAAAATTGCTAATTTGGGGGTTTTTTTTGAATAATAGTTTAAAGCAATAAACCAAAGCTTTGAACATCATGCATGGACATGCTTTAAAATATTCATGAGTGATCAAAATACAGTACAGAAATCACATATGCTGCTCTGCTGCAACTTTCAAGGTTCAATCCATCATTTGGGAACCCAGGGGGCTGAGATTTGACATCCTGCCTAGAAACCATACTTCAGATTGGCTGGAACTGTGCCATCTTATGTTCAGGTTAAAAGAGCAGCTGTAATTTGTCTGGGTAGCACTTTAACTATGCACAGCAAATCGTAAAACCCATTTTCAGTAATAAACTCTAAGATAAAATAGGTCTATTTGCTTCGTTTCCTGATCCATAGTAGATTTTCATCATTTTGATACAATACCACTGGGGGTTTGATCTCATAATGATGTAGATTTCTGTAACAATCTCTCTTAGATTAGCAGTTTTATTTAGCATATATACACTGTGTAGAAGATTTCTCTTTTGGCATTTAGTGGAAGCCTTTTTCTATTGTTCTTTGGAACTAAGAATATGAGAATAATTTCATAGTAGGAGTTAAGTGTATATGTGATTGCCACAATACATAGAAACCAATTGTTGTCTTTTTCGGTTGTAAATACCAGATGTGAAAACATTTTGTCCTATTCTCTTTTCTCTTTTTATGTCTTAGTATGGCTTGCTTGCAAGGGAGTAGCAAATGCAAGTATTCCCAGCAACACAGTGAAGATGTTTTATATAAATATATAAATGTTATTTTTATTTAGGACTTTGGATTGTAGTTATATTATATTTCAATGTTTAGTATTGCAAATGTGACTTTGCCTGAGCAGCAAGAAGGGAAGGGAAGGGAAGTTTTCCGTTTAATTTAGGAACCCAAGAGAATTTATCCTAGTATAGGCTTTCCTCAAGAGAATTGCCAATAACGCCACTTGTGGGGAGTCTGACCAGATGCAGCCACATTCACCTGTATTCACGGAGCTGTGGGCTTTGTTTCAATTCCCTTTGGATGCTGCACATTTTGGGTTCCAGCACCATCTTTCTTCTGATACAAGTCTGCAGAAGTTTTGTGTGCCCATAGACTGTGAAAAACAGCTTTAAATACCATTTTACTTCAGTAGACAAGTAATGGCTTGACCATTAAATAGATTAGCTACTCCCCTCTGAAACCTTGGTGCATTTACTTTACTAACCTTCTGCAAAGTGCCAGATTTCCAGGTTTTCTTTTTCACAGAGCCATTTCTCTACCTGCATTTCTGCTCGGACTTCTTTCTTTCAGCTCCACAGACCTCTCCCTTTTTGTGTATATTTTCAAGTCTTAGAGTTTGCTAAACCAAAAGGAAAACCCCATGTCACTATTCCTGAACCCTGAGCCCCACTTCTGAGCTGAGGAGTCTCTGGGTGCTGCCTGTGCGTTGCCACCGTAGCACCAGGAAAGGCTCTTTCCCTTACCCTTCCCTCAATACCACAGGGCCTTTTGACACTGTTGGCAAGACACTTGTCTCTGTTGCTCTATTGTAGCTCAGCCTACCCTACGGAAAATGCATTCTTTCAAGATGTTTGTTTCCTTTAGGCCTTTGAAAATGCCTCTGGATTGAGAATTTATGTGACTATAGTGTATTTGTATTAAGCATGTACTTTGCTGGGTTAGCCAAGCCAGGGAAAATGAAGTGTGTTTCTGCATATTCCATATTTCCCTTCCACAGTTAAGCAAAAGCAGGCTGCAGGATAGCATTGTGTGTCTTGGTGGCCACACAAGCACTTGGTATTCACTGGAGACTTGGAGGTACAACAGCTGCATATAAATATGCATAGTTGGAGAGATTCATGCTTGTAACTCATTCTAGGGCTGATTGGTTGTGGTGCTGCCACTGCAAATCAATGAGCTTTTCCCTCATCTATCAGCTGCTCGCTTGCTTGGAAGCAGACAAAATGGTTAAAACACCAATAGCCCACAGACGGCTCCTGAGTGAGGGAGACTTGTTTGCTACAGCACTCAAAACATTTCCCTGAATCTACAGTAGCTCTCAGTAGATGAATTTAGCACTCAGCAGATTAATTTAGCTCCCAGTGTGCTGGATTTAGAAAGAAAAACTAATATAGATTAATACATTCTGTTCAGCCAGCATATTTTGTTTTGAAACAATACACGTCTTATTTGAACTGCAATCTGGTTGGAAAGCATGTTGCGAATGGTGCATTGGTCATAAAAATGAGTCATGCCTCCTGCTCATTTTTTAAAAAGCTCTCGTCTAGTGCAGATTGAGGAAAACGGTATTGAGCAACACACTGGAGAAAGTATTGGAATTTCAGCCATCTCTGATGAGCCTTGGGCAGTTTTTAAAGGTAGATTTTGATATTGTGCTGCAAAAAATAGTAGCAGCTGCTTTTCCTTTTGTTACCTGTGTACCTCAGGATGTGATGTGCACCACCCTGCTCATTGTGGCTTGGTATATCTGCCTTGTGAGCAGGGTTTCCTTGGAAGGATTTTCAGGCTGGAAGCCAAAGGTATGTCTAATGGCTGTTGGGAAGAGCTCTTGAGCAGTATAAAATTAGGATCCAAAAGCCATTGTTTCAAAACTTCTCTATAAGCTTTAGCTTTCTTCCTTAACCTGTAACATGTCACAAGGAAAGCGGGACTAGATTGCTTATGCATGAGAACAGGGTGACTAGTTTGCTTATCATAACAGTAATGTTTATTATTTCAGGAGCTGGAAATGGCATAAAAAGATAAAGATACAAACTAAAGATATCAAAAAAATTAGGAGCTGATGAGATCATTTGAACATAAAATGGCCAAGGAAATGAAAAGTGCTGTATTATGGCAAGCTGACTTTCTAAAATAGTATCCTCAGTAAATGAGTACCTTATAAGACTAGCTCCCAACACATCTTCCAGAGCTCTTCTTGACAAAGTACTGCCACTGCCAGCAGCAGAATGATGGTATAAAATGTTCTTTCAGTCTCTCAAACTTTTAAAGGAAAAAAACCCGAACACATTAAAGGATGGATTGAAGAGTAAATATCTCATTTCAATTGAGTTGGTGCCATACAGTGCAGATTTAATTTACTGGGGAAGTTCTCTGTTGCTACAGTGATGACCGCTTTATAGTAGTGATTCCCAATTCTGTTTAATTAAAAGGACCACTGAACCTTTCGGAGAACACAAAGCAAAGCCCTTCCTCTTAATGATAGTGCAATGGCTTTAATTTACCAATAGATAAAAATGAAGCAAAACTTTGGAATCTGTTAACAGGTTTGTTTTCCCCACTTGTTTGTGTACTGGCTTGCACGTGCAGAGATATTCATATGTTTTCTTCTCTCAGTTTTTAAATCCTACAATATTTATGGAGTTTATCTTGTAATATCTTACAGACTACGAGCAGCTTTTAGTCAGTATGTTGAGGAGTGCTGCAAGGAAGACCACAGAAGGCTGGAGGCTTGGTTCCTGTTTTTGCTAGGAGTCTTGCCCACCAAACCACAAAGCATTCTGTGCACAGTTGCTCTCTTTCTTCTAGATGGTAAATGCTGCTTTCAGTAAGAGACTGCAAAGTGGAAATCTCTCAGGCATCATGTGGGATTTTACCAGTTCTTTTCTGTGGAGGATGAGGCCAAGTGGTGCATCCGGAGGGCCTGTAAGGGAGGCAGTGGTGACTCGCCAGGCCTTCTGGCTCCTCTCCTCCAGGACAAATGGGAATGTGTTAGGAGTAAATCCTCCTACTTGAAGAGGAGAGTAGACAGCCACTATCCCACATAGACCTCACTGGTGTCTGCAGAAAGGAGCTGGTCAGAGAGGGATGGCACTACACCACCCTGGCAACCCCTTGTTCGTGTCTTTTATCCTGCAGACTCTAACCCTAGTGGACCAGGGATGGAGATGCAGAAGATGGTTTTTTGTTGCAGCAACATTTTGGTCACTCTAGAAGCAAGGAGATGTGAGTGAGGTCCAGCATGTTGTTGGTGCTAGTTTTGAGTCACCCAATCTTTTCTTTTCCTTGGCCTTGTAAAAGTTTTGTAGGTAAATAGGAATCATAGAAAGATAATGGTAAGTCACAAAGATGCAACTGTACTTCTACAAGGGCTTTGTGAGTGCTGCAAGTCTGACTACCCTAGAGCATTAGCCTCTACAAATATATTGGAGGGGGTGTAGTTAAACTTTACTTTCGGTAGTCTGAGTTGCAGATAGACGCTACTTTAGTGTCTTCTCCTCTGCATGGGAGAATCCAGAGCATCCTACTGCTGCCTATCCTTACCTTCCACAACCCACTTCATTCATCTCCTCCTCCTCCTTTCCAGGTTTTCTTTTGTTCTTGGCAACAGCTACAGAGGAAATTAGAGGCTTTCTTTCCAGTCTAGCTTCAAACATGGAGGCCAGTTTCTGAAAATCCAGTTCTAAAAGCCTCAGGTTCTTTTGTTTTCTCTGCTTCCCTGCCAAGATCTCCTCCCTGCTGCTGCAAAATACTGCCATCAGTAAGATATATCAAACTAGATGTTAGTGTGTTGATACTTGAATCATGGCCTTGTTATGGTCTAAGACTGTGCCAGACTTCATGGCCTTGGAGGACCTTGTTTTATATGGCTTTTTTTTTTCTTCTTTTTGAAAAATTTTGATTCAGTGTCCCAGTTTAAAAGTTCCAGCTTGGGACACATCCATAAGTTGGGGCAACTTCATCTAAGTCTTCTCTTACACGTGGACAAAATGGACATTGTGGCTCTGATGTGCACATGGAACCAAGGGATAACATATATTGGTAGAACTGACCTGCCTGTACATTGTAAAAGTATAGCACATCCCCAGCAGTGCAGCACTAGTGCTCCCATAGATTCTCATAAAGAATATTTGCTGGTATAGCATTTATAGAAGTGAATTGATCTCACAGCTTGCTCTTGATCATTACAGTAACATTTTTTATAAAAAACCAGTTTCATGATTGTATTAAATGTGTTAGGAACACAATTAGCTATTTCTCCCCTGGAGCACAGCTGAACATTTCTTCCTAGTCCTGTGATATAATTTTAAGCTGCTATTTTCAATATTCTTGATATTGGAAGGTAGGTTATAAATGATAAAGTGAACTAGATAAGAGATGTTCCACCTGTACAAAAACTATGCTTTGTTATGGGAACAGGACCGAACAACAAGTTTAGGTGCATTTTAAGTTGTTTAAATGGACTCCACATTATCAGGTATTATTTTCAGCTTACCTTGAGAAACTTAAAGCGTAAACAATAGAGTAATGTTGACTTGCTCAGTTCATGGGATGTGGGAAGTATTTAGTATCAGTGAAGCAAATATCCTGTTTAATATATTTGCTGATATTTAGAAAGAATATTTGGTTTGTTTTGAAAGTCATATAAACTTGCACATACAGGTTTTAGTCTTAGGAAACAGAAATTTTGTTTAACAAGAAACAAAAAACATTTCAGCTCGCAAAGTTTTACTTGTTCACTGGAAATCACTTTTATTTATAATTTTGTCTGCATTAGGCACAAGATTTACAAACAATGTTTGTCTTCATCACCTTTTCCTCTTCGTAGTCCTGTTCTTGACCCTCAATTCAGCAGATTTACCTGTCTGATAGAGATAATAATTTGTAATAACTCTTTATCTGAGTAGTTGTACTGGCAAAGTCATAGAGGTTATCCTTGGCTGCTATCTCTGTCTATGCAGTATTTCTTCATAATATGGTGGAGCTATCTCATTTAAACAGACTCAAGATTTGTTTGGTGCGTGAAGAAAATTCAGTCTTCAGTAAAAAAAATGGATATCATTGTCCTGAATAGAGAAATGTTTAGAATTTTTATTTTTTACTCTATATTTGATGAAAGATTTGACAAAAGGTGTTGAGCAGTATGGTGTGATGGGACATAATTTCCCATGGAAATTAGAAGAAATAAGATGCTATTGAGAAGATCACGGATTTCACAGTCACTTTGGAATTCCATACAGAAACCACACATATCATGTTCTTTCTTCTGCCCTTTCTTCCATTTTGGTTTTTTTTTTCCTTTAACTGCATATGTTAATAGCTATAGAAACATCAATTTTTATATCAAAGACTACAATTAAAAGTATTGTACCCAGCAAAATATGACCAGAAAACCAGTTTCTGGCTGAAGATGTATAGGGGGAGGAAAAGACACTCCATTTCTTTGCCTTTAAGCCAGCCAAGGTAGCTCATCCATGCACATAACATTCCAAGGGCAGCAGAGGCAAATCTACATGCATAAGGTTTGCTGAACTCTTATCATTCAGGAAGTGGGAGGAATGGTCTTTAGATTGGCATTCTGAGTTATCAGAGACTTAGCTGTGGTTCCTGGGCTATCACAGATATCCTGCCGTCAAGTAGCATAAGTAGTTTTCCTATGCCTCAGTTCCCCGTCAGGTAAAAATAGGGATCTCTTACAGGGCTGCTGTGGGGATAAATACCTAAAGCTTGTTAAATGCTTGGATTATTCAGTAATGAAGCTTGTCTAAGTACCTCAAAGCACTGTTTAGGCTGGAATGTGTATATGTTATATCCATGCACCAAGGACTTCCTTAATAGCCTGGAAGACAGAGAACCAATGGACCTGAGAGGATGGAAAGATCAGGAATGCACTGAACTGCTCTTGTGTCAGAATCAAGAGACACTTCTTGGTGGAAGGCTGTTCTTTGAGCTGTGGCTGAACATGACCGAAGTAGAAAATAATTGAATTACTTGGTCCAAGGAGATGCCAGGGAATAAGAGAAGGCTTTTTTGAAATTGTCCATTGGGAGAGGAGGAAGTGGAGGAGCAACGCAAACAGGTACTTTATAAGAGGGAATATTTCTAGAATTCATGCTTCTTGGAAGTCAGACATACAGGAATGAAAAATGGAAGAAAATCAGGCAATAGGATATAACAACAGAAGGATTTTTCTTCTGATAGACTGTATAGCTCAAGACATAACAGGGGAGTTGGAAAAAGAGAGGGAGAATATATTGGAGAAGAGAGAGAGAATGACAGTAGCAGCTACTGAAATAAATATCAATGTTGTATTAGACTAGTGAAACACTAGTGTTGTGGATGAAGTTGCTCAGAGGAGGACATCACAGAAAGATACAGAAATCACAAGGTTTATAGCTTGCAGTGAAGAACATTTTGTGTGAGAAGATTTCTGTATTAAAATGGTCAGAAGAAGAATAATTATTGAAATACTTCTCTCCAGCTGAAAAACCTTTGAAAGGAATCTGTCTGTTTTAGCAGAGGGAAGAAGGGTGCTCTGGAGATAATGGAGCTTTTTCAAGATTAAAGACAGAGGTCATGGTGGTGCTGTAAATTCCACCAGCTCCAGTTGCCTTTGCCAGGCCCCATGAGGAGACCTCAGGCTGGCTGTGAGAGGGAGCCAGGCTCTCACATGTGCGATGGAACCACAGCTTGTTCCTTAGGACAGTGCAAAGTGAGTAGTAGGTAAGTGTTTGGCCATGGAGGCAACAAGTTCCTGATGTAAAAATAGTTATGGGTGTGGGATGTGACTTATGGGGAAAAATACTGAGCGATAATGCAGTGACAAAGGGGAAAGCAGGGGAAATACTGAAGCTGTACCGGAAAGGATGAACCAGAATTTTCTAGGAACAGATATCAAAATTTTAAGGTAGAGAATAATCTTTAGGACAAAGTGAAAGTACAGAGACTTTCTGACTGGATTCGGAAGATGAAATATTCAAGTATTGCCTTTGAGAATCTCAGGGATTAGAAGTTTTTTCCTCATTCTGTGCTTTTATTTTCTTTGCTTTGCTAAGAACATTCAGTTTTATACAAAAAAACCAAAAGTACAGAGTGACATGTCATCTCATCTCACCTCCTGTATAACACTATATTTGGATAGATTTGTTATCGGAGGTTTTAGTTTGGTTTGTTTGAGGGGGTAAGCAGAAAACAGAATATAATTTTCTCCTTTTCAGTCACACTAGTGAGAAACAAGCAATGTGGCATTTAGCTGTCAGGTCTATGTACTGTTCCTGTACAAACCTTGTCTAAGAAGAATTTAAGTAAATACAAATGAAGTAGTGAAAGCATAAAACATCTGGACCATTTTAAAGATGCACTGAAACATAATATGATTATTTTATATTGAGTTAATTATACCTATTATGAATTTAAAAACATTCCACTTTGCAGCCATTGTTATGTAACTTGTGGCTTTTCACTTCTTTGAAATGCAGCTTTCCATTCATGTGGTATATTAAAAAATGTTACAAGACAAATTACAAAGCTCAACTGAAATAATGCCAAAAATCTTAACCAATTTGCTCTACTGGATAAATAACTAATATAGTGCTTACTGTTCTGCTTGCCTCTTTTTTTTTTTTTTTTTTTT
>VZRZ01001220.1:279374-342682 GCA_013398175.1 Climacteris rufus
TTTTTTTTTTTTTTTTTTTTATGAAAAAGAAGTGGTAATGTTAAAAGCCAGGGCTGAGCAGGATGTGTTTTGTTTTTTCTGGTTTATGGTTTAATGGAGTTGCTCCGCACCTATAGTGAGGTACTTAAGATCAATTTGTGAGCTACTATTCCTGTGTAGGTTTCTTGTTCACCAGTCTGGAACAGGTATGTAGGATGTTTTTGCCTCCTGCTACCATTCGGTGAGGGGTTTCTTCTCCACTGGGAGACCCTATGGACCCTGGAGAAGCTGCAGGGAACAACAGGAAAGCAGAAATCTACTGTTTGCCTACTGAAGGAAAATGAAGAGGGTGATTTCCAGGGTGGTTGCCTGGCTGTAGACCTGCTCCAGGTGCCCCACAAAGTAGCTGCCATGGGGAGTGAGCTGCCAGGGATGGTGACTATGTGGGAGACGTGGATGTGTCTTCCAATCCTGGTCCAAATGCAGTGGAGGTTTTACTTCTCTCCTTTTCCTCTATAATGGTCTTACAGTGCAAGCCAACCCTAGCAAATATATTAAAATAATACTGGTTTAAATACTTTAGAAGTAAAAAAGACTTACTTAAAAGCTTTGTGTTGATAAATTGGTCATTGCTTGGGTATTGTAAGAATCTGACTGCAATTGACAGAGCCAATGTTTGAGTCTAGTTTCATCACTAATTTGAGAACTGAACATGAAGCCTTACAAAGTAGAATGAATCTTACTGGGGAAAGAAGTGATGAGTTCTCACCCCCAAATTAGTTATCATTTGCAAGAAAATTGAAGAAGTCAAATGCATTTAATAAAATGATTGATTAATTTTTCTGTATTATGCTTCCAAGACACAACAGATCACAAAATAAAAATTATTTTAAAAATTTTAAAATTCATATAATGGAAATCCCACTAAATAGCTTGTGGGGCTTTTCTTTCACACAAATACATGTAAAAGAAAGATAAAAAGAGAGTTTGGTTCTTCTCATACTTTAGTATTTACTTGAAATGCAAAAAATATCATGAACACATTTTCCCCCACAAAATTATCCAGTCCAAGCTTATTGGTATCTGAGGTATTGGTAGGTGACATTTTCAGGTTATTTTGAATTAAATATCACTTCTCCGACTTTTTGTATTGACCCTGTTCCGCTGGAAACATGCATTACAAAAAGGGTTTTTTTTTTTTAACATTAAGATTCAAAGATTATCAGCATTTTTATGATGTTTAGAAGATTATGTTAGCTATTTGTGCATGCATTTATTACCCTCTCCAATATTACTAATTTTTTCCTCCTGAAATGTGTTTGTTTTTGAAAAATTTTGAATATTTTTATTTGAGTTACCATTTTTCAGACTGTTTTACACTGTTGAGTTCTGTGCCACATACTAGAACTTTTGTTTTTTGTAGCTCCCTTGTGGGATCAGAACCAGTCTTGTTTGACAAATATGCTATCATTCAGTTGGGAGAGTGGGAATGTGTCTGCTTGGACAGTGCAAATTCTTGCATGTTGGTTGCATTACCTCCATTGCACACTGTGTAAATAGGTTTACCAGAGCTCTGTCTGCTGGACAAAAGGAATCCATTCAGGTGGGGCTTTGACATCAGAGTGTTGCTGGTCTCTCCCAGGCACTTGAGAGCTGCCACAGTGAGGGTTCTGTCCCACAGCACCTAGCTGGAGTCACCTCTCACTCTAGGCAGCATTCAGTCCGGCCCTGCCTCAGTTGTTGCAGAGTCTGAGCTTCCCTCACTTCATTCAGCCATTATTCCATTTCATGGGAACTTTAGCCAGTCTAAGGTCGATCTCCAACTGCATATCTTCCCTTCACTGTTGGCAGTGTAGGCCTGCTATCCCTCCCAGGAGGGAGGTAGAAAAACTGAGGTAGAGAAACCAGTATCTCTGCCTTGTGTCACTGCATTCTGAGTAGAGCTACCGGTGTCCTAAGAACACTGCAGCCACCCTGGGAACACTGGTTAGGTCCAACTGGTTGTGTTATAGATTAGTGCTGTGGATAAAAAACTGGGAAAATAAATGTCATGCCCTCAAGAGTGATGTATTGTGATATATCTGAATCCACCTTGAGAACAGGAATCCTATTCCAAGCTGTAAATCTGTGGGTAGCTGACACAGAGGTTAAAACAGTTGCACGCTGAAAGGCAGGAATTTGAAGCTCTTGAAGTTCAGTGAACATATTAGTTCCTGTGTTTGAAACCAGCCAAGAATATTGCTGGTGTAAGAAGCTGTATAAAGCCCATTGCAGCATATACAAAAAAAGGCCATAAAAACACTGTGCAATGAAATCTGTGCTGTCCTGAAATGCCTTGATGCTATCACAAAGGTATTCAACTGGGATTCTTCCTGTTTCCACAAAATTTTTAAGCAGGCATATAAACTGTTAGATTTCTTATATCCATGGTTAGGTGGAGGATTTACAAAGCCATTTTTTATAGGAAGACTTGGTCCCATAGTATATAAAATAAGGCTGATTTTAATACTTCAAAAAGTCCTCACTTTAATTATCCAGTGTGCATTTCTGTTGGCCCTTCGTTCTTAGTTCTTTTCCTTTTTTCACATAAATGGGTGTGGAATGGGATGGAAGAAGTTCAGGCATTATAATGTGCATTTCAGCATTGTTTGTTCTGAGCTGACTTTAATGTCTACAGGACTGGGGTCAGAAAAGCCAGTTTAATTATGTTCAAACATCCAAGAGCTCTAGACAAGAACTCCAGCTATTGATAAGGGTAACCCCAGCACCACTGAATGCTGCAAAATAAAGATCCCCCAGAAACCCCATTAATGGCATCTTTTTTCCTAGCCCATGACTTTGTAGAAGTCCTGATACTTTGGATTTAAAAATTAACAATGTAGACCTGAAGTGAAAATAATACTTTGAAAGCGGGGATGAAACAAACTCTTCCTTTTTCATCTTTCCCCAATGATTTGCAGACAAACACAACCCCAGGCAACTTCCGAACTTCCATAATTGCATTGAATTCCTTGTTAATTGGGCTTTTCTCTTGCTACTAAATTCTTTCTTGAGTAATGCCTGCTTTATAATGATTTGTTTGCAGAAAATAAATATAGAGATTTAATATGATGAAGGCTGTGGCTCGATATGAAGATATTTAGCCCTTAACTCCCATTGAAATCACTACCTTTGCAAATCTTTTTATGACTTAAAACTAATATGCATAAAATAAGATTATTATTAAATGTTTGAGGGATAAAAAAAGAATAAAAACACTGTTCTTCTCTAAAGGGACTGTAAAAATTGTATCTTTAGAACTGCATGATAACTACCTCAGTACTTTGATGGTTTTTGCATCATATGTTCTCAGTTTGAAAATAAAAATTTGGTGACTGTGTGCAAACTAGGAGGGAAACTTGCTTCATTTCTTGCTTGGTCTTCATCACAAGTAAAAAAAAACCCTGCATTCTGTTAGACTCTTCATGATGCCTGTTCCTCCAGAGTGAGATTTTTTGTGATTAACTAGAAAATAAAAAAATCCACATTATTTTCTCAAAGCAATGCAGAGACAAGTTGACTAAGGAGGGGTGAGTAGAATCTTTTGCTCTGGAAGAGGCTGTGACACAGTTAATGAAGGAAGTGGAACTACTGTCTTTTTTTTTTTTTTTTTTTCTTTTTTTTTTTCCTTTCACAGAGCAGAGTCATAGGTTTGGAACTTTTGGCTGGTTCAGGAGTGCTGGCAGCAGTGCCCGCATCAGCAGGGATGGATGACTACCAAAGTTCTGAGACCTGGCCAAGATCAGCAAATTGCATCCTGTCTGTCATCAATGCATTTACTCTTGCGAGTTTTCATGCACATCATGTTGTTACCAAAAGGAACAGCAAAAGTACCCAGAAGTCTGACAGGGAAAGACAGTTTGCTCTTTAGTGTTGAACAAATGTAATCAACAGGAACATCCATGCTTGGTTCTGGAGTCGAACCATGAGTGAATGAGGTTGGTGGGATATAACTGGTGGCCTAACACTGCCAGGAAAAGGAGGGAGATGAGCAGTCATTGGTAAGAGTGTTGTCTTTTAGTGCACATAGCGATAGTCTTTCTCAGGCAAACACGGCTTTCTTAAACAGTGCAGATTCAGGTTATATTTTCTGTTGGTTTTAGGTTTGCTTTTTGGTTGGTTTTTTTTTTTTTTTTAAATAGTAAAACTCATTCCGTTCCCATGTAGGACCTCAGAATAAAGGATTACATACAGCATATCTTACAAAAACACAGTCACTAGTTTAATTTATCCTTTATCATATCATCAGTCATCTTTTCATTGTTTTTGCTTTTGCTCAGGCTCTCTTGCTGTTAAACTGCCTTCCTGTTATTAGATTGAGCAGAGAAACTCTTTTATCTATAGATACATGCATAGTCCAGTGATGCTAACCCAGTAACAGGACTGTAGTTAGGACTCAGAAGATAAGTCTTTCTGAAATGAGACAGATGTTCTCAAAAGTCACAAACAAGCAGGTGGCTAAGGAAATGAAGAGGACATGACCCTTTCAGTTCAAATTTGTTTGACCCAAATCCCAGTTTTTAAATTAAGATAAACTAGTCTGATTACATCAGAAGGATGCTAATATTAAAAGAGGAACCTTTATTTTAAGCAGTATACACTCTGGGGTTTGCTGAATATTGGGCTGATTTGATATGGTTTGCACTTTGGCTTTACCTTTTCTTGTTGCTGTTATTTGGTCCTTTCCAAAATTGTCAGCATCATGGTCAGGGTCTTCCCTTTGAGTGAAAAATATAAGGCGAGCTGGCCAACACATATACATGGATTTATGTTCCATATGCCAGAAACTGTGGTGTCAGATGACTGGAAGAGAGGTGATAGAACTGTCTGTCTGTGTCATCATAATATTTTCAAAGAGTCTTTTGCTGACATTGGTTTTGATGCTTCCAATTATAAGACTCAATGTCCAAAGTCCAGGACTGAAACTATGTTTCTTTCTTAGGGTCAATAAATATTTAGTGAAACACTCCCAAAAAACCCATCTGTCATACCAGTTTGCAGAAAGGATGGAATGTGCTGTCAGTTATTCCCTGACCTGGAGGAGGATCATTTACATCTTCCAGCACTGGGGTTAGTGATAGTGGTTGGCAGACATCATTCTTCCTAACAGAATTTCTGAAGATTTTTTCTAATCCAGACACACTGATTAGATATTTACTTATTGAGAAAATTATTTGCAATGTACTTGGTGTTTGTTTGCAACTGAAACCTTTGAGCAGGGCCTTGAATGTATAAAAGCTGTTGTAATGCTGAGTCCTCTGAAAAAAGGGAGCCCATGTGACCCAAATTAAGTATTTACTTTTTAGCTTGATCTCTTGGCACTGAGGAACTCATCTGGGACAATGTAATTCCTGCAAAGGAATTTGCTGAACTTGAGTTGTGAAGTGTTTGCAACACAGTCAAAGCAATCATGATCAGAATATATGGACCATATCAAAAATATCACCTTTTTTTCTATGAGAATTTGAATACTACTTGTTTAATGTCTCTCCAGACCACAAATCAATCAATGAAATTTACACAAAATATCAGTGCTTGAACTTCTTGAATGTCTGTTTGTGCATGGGCTGAAGAGGAGTTCCCATGTAAATACTGTGTCACTAAGTAATTAAAAACTGTGGCATATTCTGTAGTCATAGAAGGAATAAAAGTTGTTCTGGAAGGCTAACACTTGGCATTTTCTGATGTTAACATTCATCACTTTACAGTCTTAATAATTCTCTTTTGACATGATATTTATTTGAAATGTTATAGAAAGTAAATGAACTGTGTATATTTCAGTGCCCTAAAGAACATTTAATAAGAAATATGTGCCTTAGTTTTTCCACCAGCTGAACATTTGAATAGCCTGTATAATGATAGTTATACATTGGATTTGAATAAAAATACACAGAAATTGAAACCACCTACATAACAGATACCCTTAAACCTAGTTTTGAATGACATGGTTTGATATGTCTGTTGGTTTTAGAACTGTCGTGTGTAAATGTAATCCTGCCACACAGTCAAGAATCTTTTTGGAAAACAGTGACCTGCTAGAGTTTAACAGGCTTTTTATTTAGTATGATTTTGCTGCTTCCAGTTTCTATATCATAGTAACAACTTGTTACTCTTTTGTCATCAAAATTATGAGACAGATAAATAAATTATATTTAAACATTTTCTTCCTCTTTTCAGGTTTCTTTTAAAATGTGTTCTGCTCAGGCCAGTGATTTTGTTTAACTGACCAGGTAAGTGAATATACATAGTCATATTTTCGGTTCATAAAAATATTTTCCAGACATTTGGCAACTAATTCTGAGAGACTAGTGTTCTCCGTTGTTAGAGAAAATTTGCAAAATCTATTATAAATATGTTCAAAATTATTTTGTTAGTTTGCAATTAAAAAAAGAAAACCAGTTGAAATTTAGAGTTCTACCCTTTTCAATCAGAAAATTTCCCACATTTTCCAGATGTGTGTATTTTTATTCTTTCTCTTCCTTCTTTTCTCTTACCATTGTTTCCTCACATTTTGTATTTATATTTATGTGTTTTTTGTTTTCTTCAAAGTCTTACAAGTGGAGTTTTTTGTTTTACTATCTCCCTTTACCTACCAGTATTTCATCTTTGCAAGCAAAACTGTCAGCTGAGAACTCCAGGGATGGTATTTCAACACCATGGGAATGGAAAAGCAATGCTGTAGTGATTGTTGGGAAGTAGAGATGGCTTTTTCTGTCCATCTCTTTGATCATTATGGCTTTTAATGGGGCAGTTGGGTAATATCATTTACGTGCAGTGCAACTTTAATGTTGCCTACTTCAGTTTGACCATTTGTGGATGCTTTTTATAGAGTGATGTGTTACCTTCTTGTGAGAGAAAAGTGTGGACAAAATAAATTGAAGTTTCTATTTTGGATGGAATATTATATTCACAGTATACACATATGGTTTGCCTTAGATTAAAAGTTTTTGTGCTTTTCAATGGGCTTATTTTAGCCTTGTCTAGAATAACCAAATACAGCCAAAAGAGTAAATAAGATCGTGGTGTTCCTTTGCAAGTCTTCCTCTTATTTCATGTGAAAGAGTTCCACAGCTTTCACTTTTTATCAGTTCTGTTAATCTCACCTTAAATTTAGATAAACTGTTCTTTGATCATCTTCTTATCATTCTAACTTCTTGTCTTTGCGATTTTCTGTGGTGCTGCCAACACTTAGAAAATGTTCTCAGTCTCAGTTCACCAACGAGAAATTTCTTCCCTTTGGATCTTCTCCTGAAAATTTGTTTTAGACTCATTGCTTGCCTTTTATGTCCTTTAAAAAAATGGATGTAAGCTTCAGCTTGTGCTGTCTTTTGGGTTCCGCTAGTGTGATATCCCTGGGTTTTGTTTGCAAATTAATCTGCAATCGGCTGTGCAAGGAAGGAGGAAATATTGGATTAAAAACACCTAGTGATTTGAAATGTTAGTCTTGAGAACTTCTCAAAAGAATTTCATGTTCAAACTTTGGACAACTGATCAAAGACCAAAAAAAAATTTTTTTTCCCCAGCATCCTTTTCTGGATCTTTGGCATGTCTAAATTAGTCATTTCTCCAAGATTCATTATTCTGCAGGCTTCAAATTTTGTTTATGATATTTTGTTCAAAACATTGCAAGATATAATTATCAACAATAATTAAATCCATTAATTTAACAGCCCTAGCAAAAAGATGGCTGTTGACATTTTCTGATCTTTTTCTTCTTATACCAAGGTGTCTCCTGCAGAGCTTATCATGGTTCTTGCCTTACAGATATAAATTGTAATGAAATTGTAATGCTTTGACTGATTTGGAATAATAATTGGTTTATTCATCAGTACCAGATATCTGATAAAACAAATCATTGTGGCTCAAATAGCTAATTTAATTTACTTTTTTAGCAGTCTCTATTTCTTTAAATACCATTAATCATTTTTCTGAAACAAAAATCAATATAATTTAGTAAGATTTCTCCAAATATGTCTTTGATGGGACAATTTTTTAAGTTATTTTAATTAAAAGAGTAGTAAATTAATAATCAAAGCTTTATTTTTTGTGACTAAACTCTTTTCTCCCACCTCTCCCCTGTACCTTCCCACCTGATTTACTTTTGGCCATCATTCTCAAAGATTGCCTGGTTTATCTTTCTGGATAAAATAAGTCTGTCAGTCAGTGACATTATTTCTAAGAAAAAAAGTCCAAAGGCAGAGATTAGATTCCCTGAAGAAGTTTCACACAAACTGGACAAGGTTGAGATGTGGTGCATGGGAATACCATGAGAATGGAAATACAAGACCAAGTCCAAGGTGCTGCACCTGGGTCAGGGCAACCCCAGGATCAGTCCAGGCTGGGGATGAACAGATCCAGAGCAGCCCTGGGAGAAGGACTTGGGGGTGCTGGTGGGTGAGAGCTGGACATGCCCTGGCTGTGTGTGCTGGGAGCCCAGAAACCCCCCGTGTGCTGGGCTGCATCCAAAGCCCTGTGGGCAGCAAGGCAGGGAGGGGATTCTGCTTCTCTGCCCCACTCCGCTGAGACCCCACCTGCAGTGCCACATCCAGCCCTGGGGTCCCAGCACAAGAACAACATGGAGGAGGCCACCAAGGTGATCAGAGGGATGGAGCAGCTCTGCTGTGAGGAAAGGCTGAGAGAACTGGGGCTGTTCAGCCTGGAAAAGAGAAGGCTTTGGGGTGACCTAATAGCAGCCTTCCAGTAGCTGAAGGGAGCCTACAGAAAAGATGGAGAAAGACTATTTACAAGGGCCTGGAGTGGCAGGACAAGGGGGAATGGCTTCAAACTGAAAGAGAGTAGGGTTAAATTATGTAGTAGGAAGAAGGTTTTTACTGTGAGGGTGGTGAGGTACTGGCACAGGTTTCCCAGAGAAGCTGCAGATGCCCCATCCATGGAAGTGTTCAAGGCCAGGTTGGATGGAGCTCTAAGCAATCTGGTTTAGTGGAAGGTGTCCCTGCCCATGACAGGGGTGTTGGAACCAGATGATCTTTGAGATCCCTTCCAACACAAGACATCCTATGATTCTATGATTCTATGGTTCTATGAACTGTTTGCTCTCTGTACTGGCTCCATTTATGGCCTTTGCCCTCAATGGTGGTAGTTACAGGCTTCATGAAGTAGAAAAAATTAATTACAATAGATACTTCTGCTCCATGGGCATAATATGTCTTTTCATGTATTCCATACCTATCCATGAATTAATTGTATCCCACTTTATGAACATGTCCATGATGAAATTATGGGCTTGCCTGAATGCCGGTGATGATCAGCAGCTGAGCATGAAGGAAGGCAGTCCTGGTCTTTAATTCTGGTATTGAAGTGGAAGCTGATTTGGCACCTTTCTTATCTCTTTACCAACTTAAAATGTGAATTACAGTATTTTAAAGATTATTCTTGTTTTTGATGAGGCCCCGGTTCTGTTGTCTTTTGTGGGGTAGGATGCTGTGAGTTTGCACGACTGCCTGGTGACTGAGGTATTGGGTTGCTGTTGCAATACTGTGCAATAGCCGGATTTTCCACAGATATGAGATCAGCAGCAATTCTTACCAGAATTAAGCCTCTTGCAAAAAACTGCATTTTAAAATTTGCAAGGCTACTGGTGTTCTCATAGGCTTTGAAAGCCTGCTAAAAGTATGGTTGTATTGTTATTATACAATTTTTGTGCAGTACACTGTTGTGGTGCCTCTGGGCGTGGCTTGCGACCAGGCCTGGCCCCGCCGGGCCAGGACTGCCGGTTCCTTCCCCTCCCGGTGCGGTGCCGGTCCTTTCCCCTCCCCCGCGTGGCAGCTGGGATGGCACAGCCCGGCTGGCAGGGGCTGTCTGGGCCAGGGCAACAGGGGCTGTCCCCGCCCAGGGGAACAGCTCATTGGTTCCCATGCCAGGTGCAGACAGCCGACTGACTGGCCAGCGCCACTGTCAATCATTGTGGTCCTCCACAGTGATTGGCTCTCCCGACTGCCGTCCCCTCGCCTCCGTTTTATAACACGCCCTGAGCTCCATTTTGGCCGTCTTCTCTGCACCGTGGTCCAGTAATAAAACCTCGCTGGTGATAAGCGGAAAAGAACCAGTTCTCACCTCTTCACTTCCCTGCATAAGTTAAACCGCTGTGCGTGAGCTAAGCCTAGATCTGCGGGAGTCTCGATGCTCGGCTCGCCTCTGATCGGAGACTAGATAAGGCCTGAGTCGCGTTATCTAGGCAAACGGGATCGACGCAAGAGACTCCGAGTTGCTCACGCTTTCTACCCGCGAAAGTACACAAATGGTGAACCAGAAATTTTTTATATGAACATAGAAAATGCAACAAGAAAAGGCTTATTTTAATTTTTTTTTCATTTTAAATCTACATTTTGTGCTCTTTTGAGCAGCTGGTGACACCTTATATTTTCTTTACACGGAATGAATGCGGGTTCTGTATGAAATAATAAAAGCTCTAAAAGTATTTTAAGGCAAAAATCTTAGAGATGTGTTCTGTAAGAGCCCTGGTAAATGGCACAGCAGTTCATTCAGAAGTTTTCTGTTCTTCAGCAGTGTCTCTTTGAAATGTTCAGGAGTTTTAGGAAGTTAGAACTATTGTAGCACATCAAGTTTCTGATGGATACAGAACACATTATAAGGAACAGCCATTGGGAGTGAAAATTGGATTCACAGTTTTCACACAGGGAATCTGGTTGCCAGTGTTACACTTGAACAAAACCACAGAATTTAGCTAATTACTCTCCACTCAGGTTTCAAATACATAGGGAGATCTATTCACAAACGATAAATCAAAAGGTATACAAGCTGGAATTAAATAAACCAAAGGCTGTCTATTAATTATGCTTCACTTAAACCTCCTTGGAAATACCTGGTCCTGGCTCTCTTAGAAGCCCAGTATTGAATATACCAGCCTCAGGTTTCATCTCATGTGGTGGTTTCTGTATTGTTGTTATTTTGAAGTCTTGTATGGTATAAAACTGTGTGTTTGTTTCTGTGCATGGGGATGAGTTTCATACAGAATCAGTACAGATGAAATAATTTCAGTTTGCCCCTGATAAATTAACAACCTCTAGCAAAACAAGGTTCTTCACTAAGTCTAGGGCTTTGCATGCGTTTGTACTCAGAATTCCATGTATCTCTGGGTGAGTGCAAAAAGTCCTTTAAAAGGCGGTGCTGTTATTAAAAAAACGTAAATTCATTCATGTGCTAAAAATTTTGACTATTGAAAATAATTTAATTCAGATAAATTTTTCATAATACCCAGCAGTAAATAATTGCTGTTCTGGGCCCTTTGTTTCAATTAGCAACAAGAACATAGGAATTTGTGCATTTTTGAGAGGGGTTTGCATTTGTTGGAAGGGCTGTTTCTTTTTCAGCTTGGGTGTACAAGAATATGAACTTTAGTACAAGTGATTATAAAAAGGTGTCTTGTGGCTTTCACTGTAGATAACATGCCATTTTCGTTTGCTAAGAGGGTATTTCTCTTTAGCTTATATTGGTATGGAAGACCCCAGAAATCACATTAACTTTGCATATATATTTTCATTTGTTGCATTTTTATTTCACTAGTCCTAAATTCATTTGCATTTTCCCTTGTTACGTAGTAATATATGCTGGCCAGGTATGCTAAATCCTGGAGATGACACGTATGGCAAATGTCTCCAAGTTTTTTTCTACTCTGGAGTGACTTTCCTCAGGGTGTTAGCACATATATCTGCCTTTTCCCGGCAGGAGGTTGTCATCAGAAATTCTCCCTCACTTTGATCAGACATTTGATGTGTGCTGAGTCAGATGCTGCACCCACACAGTTAACCACAACTTCAGTTCAGATGGATCCAGCCCCTCCTGTGCAGATCTCACCTCAGCAGGGAGAGGAACTGCCCCTGAAGAATAAAAGCAGTGTGTGCTACCGTCCTTGGGAGAGACCTGGTTAGAGAAAGAAACACTGCCTTCATTCCTGGATCAGGGCTGTGGGCCTGGCCCACTGTGTACACTTGAGAAGGCAGGATCCAAACCCATCTCCCTTAAAGTAGCTCTGCCACTTTCCTTTCCTAAAAGAAAATGAGATTATTTTGAGATTATTTGACATTAAATAGGAGCCTTGGAACAATGGGTTCTAATGGGTGTGGGATACAATGTTGTCTTCTGTGCTATGTCTGTAGACTTAGAAAGGCCTAACCATAGAGCCTTAAGCTAACTAGTCAATTAAAATATTTTTAATATCCCTTATGCAAAGCCCTAAGAAGTTGTTAGTGTTTGCATATACAGGCTCTACTCTTGAAGCTACATCCAGACATAGAAAGCCCTTGGTTCCAGAAAAGACAGATATTGACAGATCTTTGTACGAGCACAGGAGGCCACTTGCAGGGTCAGGCTCTCAGCAAACCTGGCAACTCTTTTTCTCCTGCCATCAGTCTTGCAAAGTTTGATAATTTCATTAATGCTTCAGCAGTTGGGTGTGAGTATGAAAGAATTCTTCCTTTCACATGCTCTTTAACTTTGTAGCCTTAGCAGTTACAGAGGATGCTTCTAAAGACTCATTCTAACTTCAGACTTCAGTGTTTATAAAAGCCAGAATATCCAAGACTCAAAAGTAAGCACCAAGCTTTTTTTTTTTTTTAATATTGTCATATGTGTAGTATTCTTACAATCATTACTACAGGGAGGAGGAAGCCTGAAAAAAATAATTTCATACCTTTTAAACAGTTGTACAGCAAGTATTTAAGGCAAATGCTTGTTATGCCTTTTTTCCTCATTCTATATTTTTTTTATTTTCATAAGGAAGTGGCAAGTGAAACATAAATTATTGGTTACCTGAAGTGTCAATATTTCAGCAGAAATATCTCACTGATTTCCTTCTGTAGAGATTCCAATTTACTTTTAAATATTAGTCAGACATGTGAAAATACGGTAGTGTATGTAATGTTTTTCCCCTCAAATATCCTCAGGCAGCACTATGTTAGAAGTTACAGGAACCAAGAACTACAAGCCTCATCTTGGAACAGTAGAGATATAATTATTGCGGCTTTGCATTTTCTGAGAATGAATAACTGGATGAGATACTATCTTGCTTCATTTTTACAGTATCTTAAAATCTGTCATATGTCTAAAGGCTTAGTTTTAAGTAGTTTTTCCTGGAACTTTTAAGGGAAATTTCATCTAAATATACTAGCAGTATTATTTTGTAGTTTCAACTGGTGTCTTCAGGATGCTATTTCTGCTATTGCATCTTTTATGTCTGAAGTTTTTTGGTTAATTTTCATAATATATAGCAAAAACGAACAGCTGATCTACAATTTTCTTGTGATTTCTCAACAGTTTCATTTTTCTAACCCTCTCTGAAGATAGCTTTTACACAGTATTGACAACTTTGTTTTCTAGTCTACCTGAATGCAACTTAGCAAATACTCAGGAATAAAATTTGAGAAAGTGAGGAGGGATGGATTGCTAAAAATGAGTTAAAGTATTTTCCAACCTTTTTACAACTGCTCTGTTGGAAACAGCAACAGCTATAATAAATTAAAGAAGTAAAATTATAGATTTTTTGTGCTAATTCTCTTTTAAGATGATATATCCTAAAGATTTTGTATCCTAATAGCTTACAGTAGCATTAAGCAAAACAAAAATCTTTTTAGCAGGCACATCTAATTCTTCTTGAATAGAAACTACACTGTGAAAAAATCATGATCTAAGGAAGTTGCTTATGTTACAAAGGAAAACATCTGAAAACAAATAAATGGCAGATTTACAAGTCTAAATCTGCTCCCCATGTGTCACTCTGAAGACTGAGCATGGCACGGACCTGCTAGAAAATGATGGTGCTCAAATTCTTACTCCTACATGTGTCTTAGTCTCCTTGAGTCTCAGTGATTGTAATGTTCTCTTCGTGTTGTTAAGGGTAAAGAGAGCAGAAAGCTTAACTGTTGCAAGGCAGTGTTGCATTTAATGGTGTGTCATGTGGTATGAGAAAAAACGTCACGGCTTTTGTCACCCTACAGGGTCTATGGTACAGTTCCTGCTTGCCACTGCAGATGGGTATGAAACTAAAGTCTAAAATGCCACCATCTAGTAGAAAAGACTTTGTTTTGATTGATAGTGATATCAGGCACATACATCTCTGAGGTTTTTTTGTCTACTCCTATTTAATATTGAAGTGTCTGGACACAATCCTGTGCCATGTGCTCTGAGATGACCCTGCTTGAGCAGGGAGCTTGGACCACATGACCCACTGTGGTACTGTCCAACCTGACCCATTTTGTGAATAAAAAGAATAATATTTTTAAAACAGGAAAAACAAATTACAGCCACATTTCACATGCATCCAGTGACATATTTGCTAAGGAAAAGTGCAGAGTGCAGAATGGAAGAGGCAAAAAATGTGATAGGAACTATATAACACCAACCGCTAAGGGGATATATGGAACATATGCTTTGCTTTATAATTCTTCATCACTGAGGTTGTTTGCTTTTTTTTTTTTTAAACTCCCTAGTCCTATTTCTAAAATGTTCTGTACTCCTTTCTCACCTCTTCTACAGGTTGAAACAGACTTTGAGACTTTGGACTTTGAGTACTTAGATAACAGGCATTATCCAGATGAAGAAGAGTAATTTAAGAAAGAATATTTATGAGGAAGGGACAGAAGGTGGTTTGGAACACCCCTTCACATAGCAAGACATGGTTTTCTAGAATATGATGTGTTTGGGGGCTTTCAGTTTTTCCCCACAAACTTCATGCCTGTCTGGGTTGCTCTTACAAGCCAGTGTTTGAAATCGCTTAAAAAAACATCGGCAAAGATATGAGCAAAAACCAGATTTAATATTAAGCAAGAGCATGACAAAGTTCATTGGCAAGATTCACCTTACTACTTACAGGACACTTCAAGCATACCAAGGAAAAAAAACCAGCAAGCAACAACAAACTAAGAAAAATCCAGGCAATCAAAACAGAAATAAACTACGAACTATCTAGGGGGGTGTGTGTGTGTATGTGTGTGTGTGAATAGTGAAAGTAAGGATAAAAAGGAATGCATCCTGAAAGCTTAACAGCGCTCAAACTTAACAATACTTTAACTTAACTTATACCTCAAGCCTAACAATTTAACAAAGAAACAACACTTAACTTATACCCAACTTAACTTATACCCAACTTAACTTGTAACTTAACAATCTAACAGATGAACAGCATTTAACCTAAGACTTCAAAGTCAAACCTAGCAACATAGCCAAAGAACAACACTTAACAGTACTTAGCTTATAACTTAACCTTACTTACAGACCCAACTTACTAAGATATCTTAAGGCACTTAAACATCTAAAAAAACCCCACTACTCCTCCCAGATTTGCTATAGAATATGCACATGTTTATGCACCCAGACAGAAGAGTCTGTGCAAGGTACCTGTGAAAAATTCCCCACAGAGATCAGCGAAATACTCACTTTGGATGCCTTTGCATCTCCTAACGGGCAAAGGATCAGACCTCGAGGAGTGAGGGTATCAGCCCGGGACTTGTCGCTGTTCAACGAGTAAAGCAAATGTGAGGATCTGCTGGCCCTGAGAGGCATCCCCCTCAGAGGGAGATTGCTGGTCACAGCCCACTGCAGTCCAGGAGAGCTCAAAGGGGCTCACTTTGGACCACTGTTTTTGGGGTCGCAAGAGAGTGGGCTTTAGTCATGACAGTGTTTCATCCTGGCCACAGTTTCGGTTGTCACTTTCTTTGAAAGTGCGAGAACAGGTTTATGCCATTCTGGGAAGAAAAACAGTTTCCAAGGCTGTTCATGAGGAAAACAGGAGCTCGTTAGACAACAGCAGTTCCTGGGAGCAGACAGTGTTTCTGATAAGCTCCAGGGGGTGCTAAGCCCGGGTGTTGTTTCTCAAGGCTGAGGCCTAACGAGTAGTTCTCAGATTGCAGTGTGGCCTGGAAAAAGGGGCATGGGATGCACCATCACAATCCACCCCATGACTAAAGTCAACTCCTCGTGCTCCACAGAGTGGCGGTGTGATTGCCTCTGGTCTCTGTGCCTATAAACGGAGATTTAATTATGTTCCAATTATAAAGTGAGGGAAATTTTTGATCAGGTTACCTTTTATGACCTCTTTGAGTGCAATAGAACAATATTGTGTGTATAAGAAGTTTGTGTAATAGTGTTACCTGTCTAGCTAATATCCACAGCTGAACACAAAGGACAATATTTAAAATAATCATGATGAGACAAAAATCAGTACGATTACAATAGGATACAATATTAGATCTAAAATTCTCCTTGTGGTTAGTGACCACCTAAACAAAACGTCCCACCAGTTATGTTCCCCCTCTCTTATCTCTTCCCAAGACATGGTGTGTTTCTTCTGTATTATGTGGTCAGAGCTGTGGGTCCACCACTTCAGATACAATCTAGTAGTTGACACAGGTCATCATGTGCAGTAATTTCTTCATCAGTGCAAAGTCCATTCCATTAGGAGCAAGTAGTAAATCTTGATAGGATATGTAGATAGACTGCAGCAACTTGTGGGCTGTGACAGGATCTGAACAGTTGAAATCACATCCCCTAATTTTGGAAAAATTACAAACACAAATGTTTAAATGATTACCTATTTCTCTGGTGGTGTGCTCTGTAAGTATGGAATCACAAATAGTTCTCATACAAACACAATCCTTTCCAGTACATATAAGCACAGTTTCAGGAATTTCATCAGGATATATTTTCATAGCCCTCTCTTATGATTGGTAGTACACTAGATTGTGTTCACAGTTGAGTTTAGACATGGCTGAGAGCATAAGAGGTGTTGGTTTGGACTGCACTGAGAACATTCACTACCAATTGTTTTGATATAATGCTAACAGAGCAGTTTCTTGTAACATCTGCTCTGTTCCCCAAAGGAGGTATATTGGAAATTGAGTAAGTAATTTCATTGGTTGAAGGTAATATTTCATATATTATAGTAGAATTTCTCTCTGCCAAATTCACATTATTAGGTGAAATTCTTACATTTGTACAATTATAGCTTACTTCATTAACAAATCAGGCTCAAGTATGGGTACAACTGCTACTGCAGTGATCACTACAGATAAGAAAACTGAGGGTCTTTTTCCCCTGGATCAGGCTTGGTGATGCAGGTGTCCAGTCTGGTTCATTCTGGTACTGATTCCTTCTGTGGGGAGAACTTAATCTTCAATGGAGAAGTGTTGACATTGTTCCCAGTATTATTTTTCTGAAAAGTAAAAATAAAACAGGTCTTGGGGCCCAGGGAGGCCCCCAGACAGGTTATTCCATTAAAAAGAAGGAAAAATCCAGCATGCACTAATTCTGTGTTTTGTACCACTATTATCAGTGGCTTCCCAAGCAAGTGGACCACAAGGTTTAGTTAGTCATAGGCACAGTTCCAATTTGTGATAATTTTACCATAACAGGTTGTCCTGGTTGTAGTACAGTCTGATGTTTCCCCTTAATGGGAGGTGGAACACTTGATTCAGGTTTTGTAAAGAATGCTCTGCTCACAGGACTCACAGTGGGTCCATACTGATTATTTAATTGTTGCAGTATTCCAGGGAGTCAAGCATCCTATCCACTTGTGTGTGGTTTAAGGCTCTTTTTCAATAGGCCATTAGCTCTTTCTGTGATTCTATTTGACTGAGGGTAATATGGGGTGTGAAATACGCATTGAATTCCTTCCTGTTTGGCCCATTCTTGTACCTCCTCACAGGAGAAGTGCGAACCGTTATCACTTTGAATAGTGTCAGGAATAGGCAGACTTGAGAACCATGATGGCAGTCCTCTTACTGTGTTCTGACCATCAGCCTTTCCGAATTTAGCTGCCATGAGTAGGCCTGAGCCCACTTCCACGCCTGTGAGGATGTATCAGTATCCTGCAGAGTGTCTGAGTGCTCTGATGTAATCAATTTGCCATGTGGACCATAGAGCTTTTCCTCTACTGATGTATAGGGGTGGTGCTTTAGCAGGATGATCTAATTGTAATTTTAATCTATACTGGGGGCATTCTGTAAGAATAGTTTCACAGCTCTTCCTTTTTAGTGGCCAACCTTTGCTCTGTGGAGCAAAATAAAGTGCTTCTTTACCAGTGTGCCCTAATTTCTGATGTAGCTGTTCTCCCAATAGATACCATTCCTGATCTGAAGAGTCTTCTGTCTTTATTTCTCTGATTTTAGTTAATTCATCCACCCTTTTATTCCAGTTTGTGGCTGGCTTGTTATCCTTTGCATGGGTTTTAACTCATCCTATTTTAAATGATGTTTTTTTAATATATCTAATAATAATTGCCAGTCTTGAGATCTCCAGACAGGAGATTTATTCACTTCCCAGTTTAGTGATTCCCATTGGCAGAGCCACTGAGTGGCACCAGCCCAAACAGCATAGGACGCCACATAGATTATTTTTGCTCCATTCTGAGCTGCTAGAACAACTACTCTTAATTCTCCTACCTGTGCACTACCTTCACCCTCTTCTATCACTTGTTTGTTTGTATTGATGTTTAGTGCAACTGCCTTGTATTGCCATTTACCACTTATTCCCTTTGCAGAGGCATCAGTAAACCATATATCTTCTGTTGGCATCCCCTCAATAAAGGGAGGTGCATCTAAAATTGGTGAGGGTTTGAAAGGTTGTTGTAATGCTAATGGATCTGCATTGATAGCCATTTTCAACTTAGAAATCTTAGTAGGTTCTAATTTCACTCCTTCTGCAACTGCCATTAGGTAAGCATATCATTTCCTGGCTGTGGATTTTTGTGCAACTCCTTCTGGAGGAGGAGTCCCCTTTAAAATAGACTCCAGCAAATTAAATGGCCCTCTGATTTGTATGGGCTGTTCCTGGTGTAACTTCTCGGCTTGTTTCACTGCTTGAACTAAGGATGAGTCCCTTTTCCCAATCAGAATATCGCTTTTCTGTGTCTTTAAATGAGGTAGAACTAAACAGTAAAGGTCTCTTTGGTCCATCAGGGCCAGTTTGAAACAGGTTACAGTAAGTACCATCCTCTGCAAAACCCCATTCTGCTATAATAAGATTGTGGGGGTGTCCTAGTGATTGATATGTTTTTAATTCCAGTATTAAGGTTTTGACTGCCTCTTCATGTTCTGAATTCCATTCCCACTGTTTTCTCTTTTGTAAAAGCTAATACAGTGGACGAGCAATAACAGAAAATCCAGGCACAGGTTTTCTCCTGTATCCTAAAGTTCCCATTAACTGTTGTAGTTCTTTCTTTGGTTGGGGTATCTGTATTTGTTCAATTTCCTTTAAAGTGTCTGGAGGAGCTACTACACTGCCAGCTATCCACCAAGTACCCCAAAATTTTACTTCTTTACTTGGTCCTTGACATTTTTCAGGTGGGATTTCGGTTCCTGCCTCATGTAATACTTCCCATATGGCCGCTGCTTCTTCCTCCACTTTTTCACGAGAATCTCCCCCAATTAGAATGTCATCTATATATTGATACAATTTCACATCTGGTGGAAGTGAGACTGTCTGTAGTAATTCAGCAAGTGCAGCAGCATGAGCAATCGTGGGTGAATGCTTGTATCCCCGAAGATGTCTGTTAAAGATGTACTGTATACCCTTCCAGGTAAAAACAAACTTCTCTCTATACTCTTCTTGAAAGGGAACCATAAAAAACATATCTTTTATATCTAGTACTGCCATCCATGGATGTGCAGCTGCTTGTAATGTAGCTGTTAAATTTGCAATATTAGGGACTGCAGCTGTTAGTAGGTCTGTGTTGGCATTTAAACACCGATAATCAACTGTAAATTGCCACTGCCCGCACAGCTTTTTCACTGGCCACAGCGATGAATTATAAGGGGAGTGTGCTCGGGAAATGATTTGTCATTTCTCCAAATCAGCTATAGCCTCAGAAACTCCTTTTCAGGCCGCAGCAGGGATTGGATATTGTGATACGTTAGTAATTTTGGAATTGGGGAGCTGAGAGGAACCAATTCAATTTCTGTTTATGCCTCAACATTTATGGATCCATTACTGTCATGGGGCTGGAGGTAAGCCTGCCCTTGGGGAGACTTCACCTGGCAGTCAATCAGGAGGAAGAACTGGGCTGCAAGCGACCCCCCACTTGCAGGCAGGCCAGACCCTGGATGCCCAGGAAAAAATGGCCAGGAAATTTGGCTATAAAACCAGTGAGCTGCACCTCGAGGACACCAGCCATTTTCAGTTTCTTGACAAGGAATGTGTCTGGGGGTTTCGGCTCCCTGCAGAAGTACCTCTGCCCTGCCTGCTCCTCCCTGTGTGTCTTCCCTGTGTGTCTTCATCGAGCATCCTGCCTCCACTGCAACCTGTCCTGCTCTCGATGGAACGGCCAGCAGTGATCCACAGCTGCCTCCTCCCTGCGCAGCACTGACGGAGCAGCCAGTGCCAACCCACGGCTGCTGCCCACTCCCTGCCCTGTGCCAACGGCAGGGACGAGCCATCACCTCTGGGTGGAAAACATGTGGATGCCACAACTCGCAGTGTGCTTCGAAGAGACGCCAACAGGGCCGTGGTACCCTGGTGGTGACATTCTGTCTGTTTTCCCCTTTCTTTCTCTCTTTTCTATCCCTTCTCTGGCTGGGACACTTATTAATAAACTGTTGTCAGATATAATATTTGTCTTGTTTGACTTAACTTTGTCTCAGACCATCGATTTTTAAAACAACTCTTCACAGTTCCCCAAACGGGAACGTGACAGGAGCGCAGGTGCTGCATGAAGTACATGAAGTGTAAACTCTGAATTCTCAAGCCTGGTAGGGGTTGATGTTGGAACCGAAGGACTACATGCTGCCGTCCGGCAGATGCCAGGTTCGACCGTTCAAAACATCAAAACCTGGAATGTTTTCACTGTGATCTTTAATTGCAAAGTGAGCAGAAGACATGCCTTTCTCCCCCAGTAGCCATAAATTAACCTTAGGAGTTTTACACACAGCACTTGCTCTTTTTACTCCAGTGATTTTAACTCTTTGCCATCCAAGTTGCACACCCAGCTTTTTGGCATCCTGCTATATTAACATAGAAATTTGTGCTCCTGTATCTATTAAAAATTTAGTCAACTGACGATGGGGACCAACTGGGATCAAGATATATGGGCCATTGTTATCTATCCACTGATAAACTTGCTGGACTTGCAGGCCCAGATGCCGTCCAGATTTTATTTGGTTTTTGATTTCGGGTTTTGGAAAGAAAAAGGGTTACTATTCCTTCTGGGAGTTAATGTAGGTATCAGCCTGGGATTCATCGCTGTTCAGAGAGTCCTCCGAGTAAAGCGAACGTGAGGGTCCGCTGGCCCTGAGAGGCATCCCCCTCAGAGGGAGATTGCTGGTCACAGCCCAGTGCCACTGCAGTCCAGGAGAGCTCAAAGGGGCTCACTTTGGACTGCTGTTTATAGGCTCGCAAGAAAGTGGGCTTTAGTCACAATAACGTTTCATCCTGGCTACAGTTTTGGTCGGCACTTTCTTTGAATGTGTGAGAACAGGAATTTCATTTCTTCCCAGTTTATGCCATCTGGGAAGAAAAACAGTTTCCAAGGCTGTTCATGAGGGAAACAGGAGCTCATTGGACAACAGCAGTTCCTGGGAGCAGACAGTGTTTCTGATAAGCTCCAGGGGTGCTAAGCCCAGGTGCTGTTTCCTGAGGCTGAGGCCTAATGAGTGGTTCTCAGATCGCAGTGTGACCTTGAAAAAGGGCAGGGGGGGTGCACCACCACAGTTGCCTTGCTTTTGAGCCACTTGCTAAATTGAGACTCCAAATGTCTGTGATAGAGAGATGCAAGTGTGCTAGACTGGACCCATTGAACGTACAGATGCCAGACTTATTGGGAGTGACACTGTGAAATTAATATGTACACACTGCAATTTAAAGGATAATATTATGCAAATATTCCTAAGCATGACATGTTAAAAAGTAGTTACATTTTAGACACATCCATTAATATTTTCTCTTGAATACCAAGTACTTCTTCCCACCTGCCATGTCTTCCATGTTTTCACTTGCTGTGATGGTTAAATGTCATAAAGCTGTCATAACGCTGTGACTAGGCTTTTTGGTTGGTAGAATCTAGTACAATCTTCATTTATATTGTGCTTAGAACTTTAAAAACAGATTATACATTTCAATCAGTACCAAAAAGACATATTTTTAATAACTATTTCTTCCTATGCAGCAGATTTTGAATTGCTTTTGCTGTTTCTAGCATACAGCACTACTACATTTTGCCCCTAAGCAGTATATGGGGGAAAAAAAGGCTTAATGCCTCACTCTTAGTCCTGCTTGTACTCCCATTTCAGTCTTACATTTTTGCATATGATGGTGTCACTCACTTTGGAAAAGAGGTAGCAGTTCTAAGTGCTCAGGGTTAGGCCATTCCTTCCTACTCCTCAGCCCAGCCAGTCTCACGCAAACACATATTTTCTGTTCATCTTTGCTTGTGAACTGTTCTTAACACCTGGATTTAAATGCCAGAATTCCACACTGCAGCTAAGCAAGCAGATGAATTGCTAAGTTGTGTAAACAGTCACAGTTCTTGTAAAATCTTGGTAACATTTGAAAGTCAGGATTTTATTTCTCTGATCATGGCTGGTCATTAATGTCAGTGTACCTGTCTCTGAAGTGACCGTCCCCCCCCCCACCCCCGGTTGTTAACGTTTGTTTATTGTGAAGTACTGCAGAATATTCTTCATGTTCTGTTCACATGGACAGAAACCATCATTCTAGACTTCAATTCATCTGCATTCTTTTAGACAAATCATATAAAAGTAATTGTAGTTTAAAAACACCACATTAATATTGATTTGAATTAGGAAATATACTTACAGTGAAGAAGTTTTACTTGGACACTTAAATTAACCAATAGACTTGGCTATAAGCATGTAATTGTAATGACAATATTATGAAAATATCACCAGCAACATCATAGTTAGGTATATTAGGATTTGTAGTTTAAGCAGGATGAATACCTCTTACACACTTGAAATGACTGAATTTTATCTCTGAACTGAACAAAATTTATTATGTGGAGCATGGCATTTTGTAATGTTTCTCTATCCAAATTTGTTCAAAACGTACTGCTTATGACACTTCTGCTTCGTCTAGAAGAGAAAAAAGAAGCTACACTGAAAAAAACACAGTTCTGAATAAAACCAAATAAAATTATTCTTTGCAAACATCTACAAAATATTTATTTAAGATTATTGCAATTATGTAAAAAATTAATAGATATACACATGTAGGATATAGATAAAATATTATTGCTTATGTTTAAACTTTATCATCTGTTATCTTAATTCAAAAAAATGCAACAATTTTCTGTTATACATATGCTGAGATTTCTTGTTTTGTACTCCAATTAAAAAGTAGGACTCTTTAGAGACTGATATCAGGAGAAGTTAAAATTTGATAGAAATCTTGATGGTTAAGTACTTTTGACACCCTGAAGTGAGAAGAGCAAAAAGGAGTAAGAAGATATTTAGATAAGATTATATTCCAACAGGAAAAGGTAAGCTAAAGTAAGAAGACCAAATGAACTGGTCTAATCCAAATAAAACATTTTAACAATGAGAAATTATGAAATGCAGACCACGTGGATTACGGAGCTTTCTGTTTTTCCCTGCACACACCTTTTTAGCAGTAACAAGGAGATTAACTACAGCTTATATTAGAATAAACAGTTGATATTTGTGTGATTAAGTGTTTGAATGGCAATTAAATATTCCTAGAAGTTGTTATCAATATAATAGACTTGATTATACAAAGGAAAATAATTCCTGTTAAACTTGCTGTCATTTAAATAGTGCATCACAGGTGTCCTTCCAGGAAATACATTCCCTCAAAGCACAGACATCCAAACTGGGAGGGAAGATCAGAATGAACAGTGATTTGCTTTATTCCACACAGGTGCTCTTATCATCATAATATCTGATTACTTTCTGGTGGTGATTTACACTATGGGATTAGCATTTCTTTCCTAGCACTCTGCCATTGCAGGATGAGACCTGTAAACCCGGGGGAAGGAGGAGTAAGAAAGATGTGAAAAATTGCTTAAATATTAACAAATTCTGTGTTTGGAAATACTAAATAAGAGGAGGAAAGAGCAGCAATGAAAATTATATCTAATTGGGTGAAAGAAAACACATTGATGTGCTGGCTAACACTGCAAAGGCTTTTGAAAGTTTGGGCTATCAAGAGGTTGACATTTGATCCATGAGGGTTGGTATCTATTTCAAGAGTAGTTCAGAAATGTCTGACAGATTGTTAGAAAGTATTATAACCTACAAAAAATGCCAGAATTTTCAGCTCTTGGGTTTTAATCAACTCGATATGTAATTAGGAAAGGAACAAAATTTCCAGAATATAATATCCTTGTAGCTCTTCTGTGATATTATTCCCAGGGCAGAAGGAATTTTAGAGCCCCTTCCCTTTGGTAAACACTCCTGTGCCCAACAAGGATTGTTGTACCTGGAAAGCCTGTGACCTTGTGTTCTCACTGAGCGATGCTGGAGAGATACCCAGACAAACTGCAGACAGAATAAACTCCAAGAGAGTTTTATAGGGAAAATAAGCAAATGCAATAAGGAAAAAAAAAAAAAAAAAGGTGAAAATTAAAACAAAAACAAAGGAAACCAAAGCAAACCAAACCAACAAACAAAAAAAAACCCCAAACAAAGAAACAAAACCAAAATCCAAGAAACCAACAAAAATAAAACTGTGTTCAGTGCCCAGAAAAAGAAAGAAGACGAAAAGATATGAACAGTCAGGCTGAGAGTCTTCTGCAAATAATTAAACATAAGCTAGGATTAAAAATATATTAAACAATTGAAGTGACTCTTTCTATCAAATATAAATTGAATGTTATGATATTTTAAAACCTCTGCAATATTGATATATTTTTGTGTCAGTTTCTGCAGGAAGGTCCACGAAAATTTTGGGTTAGGGTAATTGTTTAAATGAACAAAATTTATGAAGAATTTCTAAATATATATTTAAAACACCTATGCACGTTATGTGTTAAAGAAATTAATGAAACTCATTAACTAATTAATTAGATAATTCTTCATCTGTCTCAGATTTCAAAATTTATGGATTAGTTAATTTTAATCTATATCTAACTGCTTACAAACCTGTTATTTACAAAATGTTTCTGAAGCGTATTGAGAACAGGATGTCCTTGTATTGTTTTTATTTTGTGTCATAGATTATTTTGTAAAATTTTTTTGTAAAAAAAATTATTTTTGCAACTGTCTTGCATTACCAGTGTTCAACCTGCCATAGGTTTAATTCAGAAAATAATGCATGGCTTGGATTTAGTCCCAGATATCATGCAGAAATTCTGCTGGATTTTTTAGCTAAATCATTTCAGTTTGTGAATAATCTTGTTTTCACAAATCCCGAAAAGGCAAAGCTACATATTTTCCTAATTGTAATAGGCATTATTTATTGCTTTGAGTGACTTGGGATATTTAACAAGTAGATAAGGGTAGTTTAACTCAGACTAAAGGTGGAAAAGATATTTGCATCTGGGCATGTTATCAACAGGCAGATCATCTGTTGATAAGCATCATATGTGAATAGTACCTCTTGAAACTCACAGTGTGACCCTACCTGAAGCTGGAACAGTTTCTTCATAAATATTTTTGTAGATTTTAGGATTTACATTGCACAATATATCAGAATCTGCTTTCTCAACTGCAGCAGCTTATCAATTATCCTTCCTCTCCAGAAGTAAGTGACTTCTTAGTTGCAGTTTCTTACAGCACTGTGGGAACAATGCCAAAAGCAGAAAAAAAGGGACTACTTATCTGTAAAGACCTTTAATTTTTTTGTAGCACCCACAAATCCATACTAGTCTCTCTTATGTCCTTTGCTTCAGAACCTAATTCCAAAGAGGGCCTTATGAGGGAGAGACAGGGTGTGAGAGAGGTGAAGTATTTATTCTGTCATACATTGTACTCAAAAGAGTAATACATATATGTCTCTGCCAAGCAATATTTTCACAGGGTTTCTTTGGTTTCATCTGTATCTGTGTGTACACACACACTGTTGTATCTACAGAGTAGCTCAGGATGCACCATACGCCTCTAGAACAGAAGTTACTGTTGGCAAGTAACTCCCTAATATCAAAAGTAAATGGATGCTTGGTCACACCACATTCACACAAAAGGTACTGACGTTTTGTAAGGAGTTGCCAAAACAAACAAGGCAAATAGTTTATTATATACAAGGTTGCAATGCATAATTTGTGTCCCACAGGGGAAAAAAATGGTGTTCAGAATGACAATCACAAAAAGATGTTCAACAAAACAGTGCTATTGTAGGAAGTCTTGTTTTGTGAAAATGCTGGTTTTTGTGATAAATTTGTCTTACAAATACTTCAGGATTAGGATTTATGTTATGACTGAAAATGTATGCAAATACTGTATTCATTTTTCTACTCGTTATTAGGTACTTCTAGTATGTTGCCACATCCTTTGAGAGAAAAGCAGTACCTAGGCTTATTTGTTTAGATTGTTGGTGTATCTCAGGCTCTTCATTAGGCATCCAGATACACGGTTATGTCCTGAACAAGAAAGATTGCTGATATCTTTGAAGATAGATAGAAATGGAGGAGGAAATTCAGGTAAGCAAGTAGACAGTGCTCCTGTAAAAAAAAAAAAAAATCCCATATAGATAAGGAGGCAACTTATTAGGAGATCCTACACATAGATAGGAGAAGCCACTTGGCTCTTTATTTGAAACTTCTACAAGTTGTTAGTAGATAACAGCATAAGATGATGATCTGAGGTAGACAGTGACATATTGATGGATGTTTTGGTTCATCTTAATGTTACATGTTGCTGTTTAGATCATCTCAGAACACCTCAATAAAGCATAGAATCTCTACTGCACTAATTCTTTGTTTATGCAATTGAACCCAGGATCTGCTGTAGGTGCCTTTGTTTTCAAGGCTCCCATACTCAACAAAGCTCTGCAGACTAGCTCACATTGATATGGATGGTTCTTCTGATTTCAGTGAGAAGGCTAATAGTACAGACTAATACAAATGTAAGAATTTGCATGATTAAGGCATAGAGATGTTATACAGACTCATTCCTCTACCAGAGCATGGAAATAAAAGGTTCATCACGGGACATGCTGGATGAGGGCAAGCATTTGCATACTTTATGCATAGGATGACATTCTGTCAGGTATATATTGTTCAAATTGATATGGGATGTTGGTATTCCTTGTGAAAGTTTACTTCTCTGGAATTAGGAAAAAAATTCTTTCTTGTGAGGTTGGGGAGGCACTGGAACAGGTTGTCCAGAGAAGTTGTGGCTGCCCCATCCCTGAAGTGTTCAAGGCCAGGTTGGATGAGGCTCTGAGCAACAAGGTCTAGTGAAAGGTTTCCCTGCCCATGGCAGGGGGTTGAAATGAGATGATCTTTAAGGTCCTGTCCAACGCAAACCATTCTGTGACTCTGTGATTCTATGAATTCACAATCCAATGGCTGTTATTAATCCTCTGAGGACAGAACTAGATTCTGCTTGCAGAACTTCACTGCATTTTAGGGGGACCATTGCCTATATGTTACATTCTTCTTCTTTCCTGCTAGATCAAAGCTATCCAGAAATAAATTCCAGAAATCTGGTTGCTGGGTTTCATTCTCTACAAGCATTGGTTACTGTAGTGTTTTAGAAAAATACCTTTTCAGGAAGCAGAACTGTAATCAAATATAGTCCACTGGAGTTGTGGTGAATGAACCATCTGTTAACAAATTGAAAGCAATTCGTTTATAGATTAAATTGTTAGTAACCTTTAATCTACTGTTACAGTCAGAAAAATATAAAAAAGATGGCATGTTAGTAGGTCCAGAAGTATGTCCTTAGGTACTCTGAAGTTCTGAACCCTTTGAATACAACTTGTTATGATTGTCTTGTGACTGTTACAAACTGACTTTCTTCAGCAACCAAGTCTTTCTGGGAAGTAAACCAGACAGTTCCCTCCACCCAGACTGTAGACATTTCTGTAGGTACTTATCTCTGAGCCACTGTCTCCCAGCTTTCAAACCTGGATAGGCCCAGTACTGATCAAAAGGTGTTCTATTCATATTGGATCCCTCTTGTCCAAACTTTACAAATTTTTGTTGTAATAAAAAAACGCAAATTCTTGTCTTTGATCCTAAAGCCCTAACAATGTACTAGTTTAAATTAAAAACCCTTGAATGTTTTTAAGTCCATGCAGTTTTTGTAAACTAGCAGTTCAGAATTCCAGGCAGAAGTTGAAAAAGGACTGAGGACTCTTGTCACAATTTTATGTAAGAAATAAAAGTCTTCTACTTATTTCTAGGAAAGATAAAGCCATCATCTAGGTACATAACCCTCATTGGTCCTCTGAAATGTCTGTTGTGCTTTTCAGAAATCCAGTATTGAAAATGTCAAGCCAATGACTAACATCCTGTGCTGTCTGGTTTTGGCTAATGGTTCAGCATATTTCAGGTTCCTCAGTAATCATTCTGTGTTTATTTATAATGTGTCACTGTTTGTCCAAGTCTACAACTTTGGCTGTTGAATGTGAACTAGAATCATCTCTTAAATTCAGAAGTGCTTTCAGCTACACTATGGTAATATTGGCTGTGATGAGGATCCTGTCTCTCCACCAAGAAGAAAATTTGGATATTAACATGAAATTCACAATGCATGAATGTATCTGGGGCAGCAGACATATGTAATATCATGAAATTCAATGAGCTGTGAAGTCACAAGTTATATGAATTCATGTATCTTTACTAAATATGTGCATTGCTGAATTCATTTATTAAGTATGTACACATAATATTTGGTATTTATTTTTATGTAACTATTCAGGATTTTCTGAGTAAATGTTTTTAACTGCTTGGCCAAATCAAAACCTGAGCACAAAAATTTTTTGTTTTTAGTAAAAATTTAATTAGAAATTTTTTGTCCAATACAGAACTTATTTCTGATAATGATCAAGTAACCAAGGATCTGGTAGCTAAGATACTCAACTGATTGCATGAAAGCTCATCCCAGTGCTGATTTGAGTACCTTGTATGGGAAGATGTGAAAACTCTTGTGGAAGGAAGTCTGGCTGTATGCAGGAATGTTACCAAAATGTGTGAGACAAATGCTAAAGAAATGCCCTGATGGGATTGCACAATGTCAATTTCACACAGATAGTGAGGAACTGTGATTTGATAAAGAGATAAAGAGGTAAAGAACCCTCTTATGAGAGAAAAAAGAAGGCTTTGGGGTGACCTAATTGTGGCCTTCCAGCACCTGAAGGGAACCTGCAAGAAAGAGGGAGAGAAACTATTTTTAAGGGCTTGAAGTGTCAGGACAAGGGGAAAAGGCTTCAAAGTGACAGAGAATAGATTTAGCTTAGGAAATATGAGGAAGAAATTCTTCCCTGTGAGAGTGGTGAGGCCCTGGCACAGGTTTCCTGGAGAAGTTGTGGATGCCTCGTCCTTGGACGTGTTCAAGGCCAGGTTGGACGGGGCTTTGAGCAACCAGATCTAGTGGAAGGTGTTTCTGCCCATGGCAGGGGTGTTGGAATGAGATGAGCTTTAAGGTCCCTTCCAAACCAAACCATTCAACAATTCTGTGGTTTTGAGGAATGTTGGGCTAAATTTTCCCAAAAGCAAGCTAACACAATTAGTAAAGTTTTATTCAGAATATGAATTTTCCATTATTCCTGGGAATTATCACTTCAAAACAACATATCTTCTCTACAATGACACCTACCAGCCACAGTGTGCCTAGGTTTGATTTTGTCAGAAAATGACAATTCATCGATAAGAAAGCTGCTTGTCTTATCACCATTTCCTATTGGAAAAAGGCATTATAAATGATACTGCCTAAATATTTTCAACAACCAAAATTAATTTTTGTATTTCAAATAAATTTTGAGGCCTGTAACATGTATTTAGTGTATAAATAGTTCCCCTCTCTACAAGTCAACAACCTGTAAATTATACATGTATAGCGGAAGTAGGAGTTCAGACCCAGAGTCCTCTCTTCCCTGCCTTTGATCACTCATAGCCTGCTCAATCTTACCAGAAGGCTCCCTGCCTTTGATCTCCTCTGCCTCCATCTCTATGTTGTTCATCTGAGGATGGTGATTATTTTGAAGTGTAGGTTTTCCTCACAAAATTATACCAATCAAACTAAAAAAATAATTTAAAGAGTAGTCTTCTGTACTAAAAATGCTAAAGTCCAAATATAGAGTCAGTATTTAAAACATTTTAATGTACAGAGTGTTAATTTCTTCTTTATAAAAGTACTTTAAAATTTAGATTTGAAGGATTGTGCTGTTTGCACTGAGAGTAGTTTGCAGAATTGAGATTTCACAGTAGGGAAATTGAGAAGTTCTATACAGAAAACTGTTCTAATCAAATTTTTGCTTCAAAACTAATTGATACTTTGGTCTGCTGAATCAAAAACATACACTGGACTATAATACACATGTTCTTTCTTTTCAACTAAGAGTTATGACCTGGCCAGTTTTTTTCAGGGTAATAGAGCTCAACCCGCTGGGAATATAACCCAGCAAAGTGCATGCACAGGTCCCTCACTTTTTTGTAATTAAAATAAGAAAATATGTGGGGTGGTTTTGGATATACATACATATACATCAGCCTGCAAAACATTCTGTTGTTTTGGAAAGTACTGTCCAGATCTGTAGAAATATAAGGACCTAAAGGTGCATGTAATTTCCTTCCTGAAATAATTAGTTATGTTTCAAAAATCCTTATTTTCTCTTTTTGCCAATGAACTGTGTCATATTGAGGTGTACTGTGTCATTTATAGCAGCTAGGGTATAGGTGATGTGCAGCTTGTGTTCTACTTTTGGCTTGAGGCAGCTAAGCAAAATGCCCCTCTTAAAAAACACTATAAGATTTTAAGGTATGAGCAGCCAGGGTTCATACATATTCATACAGGAAAAGTATGCAGCAAAAACATAAAAACTGTTTATCACTGACTGATAAATTAAGGATACAAAGAATGCCCTTCTGACACCCTTTATATTACCAGTCTCTATTCCGGTCAAGGACGAGTCTTAAGGAAAATAAGTGGTCCTGGAGACCCTTGCTGCATAACCTGCTGGGCAGTAGGGAGCAAGAAGTCATCTGAGCTTTCTCCTGAGTTCCATCAGTGCAATGCCAGGCCCCTGAGGATTTTTCCTTCTGAAGCTCGGGAGAGGATTGCTGTTGTGATGGTGTTCTTTACGTGCAGGAGTGAACTCAGCTATGCATTGCTACAGTATTTGAAGGCGATCATTGGGATGGGAGTTACACTGGGACAGGTCCAGGTGCTAGACATGCCGCTAAATCAGGAATTAGTAAAAGTTTCTGACTTCAATTCTGGCTATACTTGTCCGTGTCTTGAAGAACTGTTATGGAAAGAAGAAGACATTGCTTTGTTTATTACGAATAGAAGGCAGGTAAGGAGTTATTTGTTGTTTTACCCTGTTTGCTCATTCTCTGTGTGCACTGCCCTCTTACTCCACCAAGAACTACACCAAGGTATCTTCAGATTGAAATTTTCAAAGTTAGTGGTCAAGTTGGTGCAAACTGTGTGGGTGGTATTTAGAAATTATGTAATTCAAGGTAGTACTTAATGATTCAGTGCAGTGTAACTGACACTGAGCAATGTCAGGTATTCTGTGCTCACTACAGTAATGTTGAGTTGTTTCTGACAACAAGTTCATCTTCAGTTCCTTTGGCTCAAGAACTGGTGAAAACATTTAATTGCCATGCTGCCTAGTAATTTGGAAGAGTGATGTGCTAAAAGCTTTTAAATTTAGGAGAAAAAAGATGTTTCAAATTTTTTTCATCCACAGAATGGTGCTGATAATGCTCAGTTGTATTTGCACTTAGACCCGGGAGAGACAGAAAAGGCAAAGAGAATGTAAGAAGACTGGGTGTATGTGAGGGGATTGAATGTTGTACCTCTTGCTGTGAAACTATTTAATGTTTCTGGAGTGACAATAGTAAAATAAATGGGAGCTGAAACAAGTATGTTGAAGGAAATGTCCTGTGGCAAAGATCTTGCTAGCATCAGGTTTGGTTTGATAGAATATCAAGGCATTTTGACCTGTCTGAGTCCCTGTGTTGTTGCTTGTGGAGAAAGGACCATGTCTCTTTGGGCCTGAGTTATCACCTGTAAAAGGCTAAGCTTTTCTAAAATATGGGGAATAGCGATAGAGACTGGATTTTGCTTGGGCCTTGCTATGGGCTTGTCTCCAAACCATCTCTCCTGCAGCCATTCTGTTTATTCTACCAAAACTGTGCTTCCCTGTGAAAAAGAGAAGGGTGTCTCCTGTTTGCTTCTGGTAATTTCTTTATACCATGTAAGAGTTAGTGGGAAAGGCTCATTTGAATTTTCAGCAGCTGTTTCAATTTATTGTATTTGTACCCTTTGCTATTTATGAATATCTGTACACTTAAGGCAAGAGCTAATCTTAACAAATCCATGAACAAGGCTTTTCTTACATGAAAAAGAGTATTGGATGTGCATTATTCAGTTTTCTGTTGCTATTTATTTTTAAATATTTTCTTTATCCAGTAGTAAAGCAGAAAGAAGGTTGTGAAGATCAGGTACCCAGCCATACACCCAAAGGCCAAAAGTTAAATAAGTTTAAGATAACACAGTGAAAAGTTTAAAACAAAATGGTTCATGGAAACTTCAGAAAGGAGAAAATTACACTTAAATTTGTGAGGAATGACATCTCTAGCTCTTACCATAGAGCATCTTGCTTAAGTCTCTTAATTCAGTGCTGTTAACCTTAAGGCAGAAAAAAACAGAAGGCATAGTGCCATTTGAGGATAAAATTAAAGTAGCAAACAGATGATAATTTTAATTTGCATGCATTTTACAAATAATTTTTGTCACCTCTATATACTAGGGCCTTTGAGAATATGATCTGCAGAGCAAGGCCATTTAGTTCTAAAGTGTTATATGCCTTGCAATATAGTATGTTAGTTATCCAGAAATGTGCAAAATATCAAGCAATTGCATATCCTATTCATTCTGTATGTTTTCAACTTCTAACTTGTAATTTTAAAATTTTAAACTTGCTAGTTTTTTTTCATATTTAAGAACAGCCATGTGAAAGAGCAGAGATTCCCTTCATCCCTCTCCCTTCACACCAGCACTGTTGCTGTGTTTCTTTCCCATTCTCTCTCAGATTTTCTGTCATATCTTGTGAGGGTTGCCATTGCCCAGGGAAGACTGAATTTTCCTTTCCCATTGTTTTGCCTTTTAAACTAAGAAGGTTTGGATGACGGTTTTTTCTATGGGAGTTTAGTTCAGATATTAAAACTATATTTATCTATGACCATAAACCCTCAGTCCAGCCCGGGTTTCCTGTCCTCCTTGCCTTTGCCTTGCTGCCTCCTGAGTAGAGGCAATGTCCTCTTTTCCCGTGGAGAGGTTGTTCCTGTGCAGCCTCCCTCCACCCAGCCTCCCTCCACCGAGCCTCCCTGTCTCCTCCAGCTGTGGACAAACCGGGCCAGGCACTCCCACAGATACATCTCTTTGGTTCCCTTTGTGTTGCCCATGTATTAGTTCATAGGCAAAGTGCTTGTAGGTTCATCTACATCTCTTAATTGTTGACAGGCACATGTGCAAGTGATATTTTAACAGCTTTTTAACATCCATCTTGAATATCAGTGAAGTCAGTACACATTATTGAGGGCTAGCCACATGTTGAAGTGTTTTTCGACACATGGAAAATAAAAAAGACTGTGTAGGATGCTGTGCCTGTCATCCCTCAAAAGCTGCTGCTCGGATTTGCCCAGTTCAGAATGTCTATTATTTGTAATTAGTGTCAAATACCCTTCTGAGATCTGAAAGTCAGACTGTTATCTTGTCCTTGTCACATACCACCACTGCTAATAATAGTGAATTTCATACAGGATAGTAAATTTGAACAGGATATTAATTTGTTGTTTAGTTGAAGGTTTCTACTCAATTCTAATGAAACTATTTTTCACCATGGTGCAAAATGCATCTGGGTTTGTGGGTTGCATCCGTGTGAGTGGTTCCATTGGAGATGTATTGTGGCCTAAGCATTTTTATAGCTAATGGTAAAATGTAAGGTGGGATGAACTGAACTTGAATCCCAAGTGCCCTGTTAGAAAAAAAAAATGTAAAAATATGGTTTGATTTTTGCTCAAATCAGTGAGAATGCTGCTAAAATGCTATAAATGGAATCTCAAGTTTCAGTTTCTACATAATTGTTAATTAAAGACATTTGGCTGAGTTTTCTGAGCCTGGAGAAATTAATTTAGTTCTAAATAATCTCAAAGATATATTATTAAATCTCAAAGACTTTTATGAAAGGATCCTCTGTGATGGTTTGACTCTGGCTAGGTGCCAGGTGCCCACCGAGTTGCCCTATAACTCCCTCCCCCAGAGGGACAGGGGAAAGGACAAGATGAATCAGTGGGTCAAGATAAGGCAGTTTTATTGAAGCGACAGAAAAAAATAAAGCAAAAGCAGGGTCTGCACGCGCATAAGCAAAAAGAGAAGAAGTCAATCTCTACTTCCCATCAGCAAGCGATGTTCAGGCACGTCCCGGGAAGCAGGGCCTCAGCACGCGTAGCGGTTCCGTGGGAAGGCAGACATTACAGAATGCCCCCCCCTCCTCCTCTCTCTCTCAGCTTTTATATCTGAGCTGACGTCATATGGTATGGAATATCCCTTTGGTTCCTTTAGGTCAGCTGGCCTGCTTGTTTTCCCTCCCGAGGTCTTGCCCACTCCCTGCCCCTTGATGGGGGAGAATGTTAGAGGGACAGTGCTGCTCAGCAGTAGCCAAAACACTGCTGTGTTATCAACTGAAGCACAGCACTGGCAGGGCTGCTGAACTCTACCTTCATTAGAACCAATACACTGTTCCTGCACTGTTCCTGTGGCTGAAGCATAATGACATGCAGAGTTTGTTTGTGGTCCTTGAAAGTCAGTGTGATTCCTGTGGTCCAAGCCATGGGTCTTGTGGCAAGTAGCTGGAGTGATAAGCAGCATTTCCACTTACTGGTAGCACCTACCCAGCCATCTTTAGCTCATAGGGAAAAGAAAAGCATCTCTGGATTCAAAACCATGCAGATGGCATTGCACTCCAGAAGACCATTTGAGGGAGTTTACACCACGTCACTGCATCAGAAGGCTTTCCTCCAGCTGCTGCACCTTGAAAACCTCCAAAGCCAGAAAAGAGACAAACTAAGCCATGGACTGATTTTCTGGGGTCATAGCAAGTTTCTCCTCTGTTGGACAGCTCCCACCAGTTGACCAGAGTGGTGCTGACCCAAGGTGCACTGGCTTAGAAGATGGAGCAGGGTTGCTTCCATCCGCTGAGGTTGTACCCAGCACCTGCTCCCAGCCCCTGGCCCCTGTTGGGCTGTACTAGTTGTACCTTCTCCCCACCCTCTAGGTTCCCCTGGCATCGGCGCTGTCATCTGTAGAGGCTGCCCCCAAGCGTTTTCCTCCTCCCAGCCATGCCTGCCCTTCCAGAAACCCGGGTGCCAGCCTTCAGGATGTGTCAGGAGCAAGGTAGAGTGGGACCCGCACTGCCAGGCTGCCACTTGCACTGTGCCAGTCCCAGTTGGGGGACAGCTCCGGGACCTCCCTCTGAGGACTGCACCACTGTCGTAACCATCTTCCTCTACTTCAAAGTCCCTGTTCTCACACTTCCTTCGGTAATGAACCATCAATTTCCTACAGGTAAATGAAGTGAAACTGGAAAGAATTGTAGAACAAAACATAAAAGTAGCCAAGCTGGGGAGTTATGGCCCGGAGTGTCCCTGGGAATCAGTTTTCCTGTCCTCCTGCTGTTGTTTCTTGCCTGTTGTCTCCCACTTTGTTTGCCCTTCCATCCCAGATTTTAGCTGTAAGCTCTCTAGCATGCAACCACCTCTTCACAGGAGCATTTGGAAAGATGCTAATAGCTAGAGAGGCCCCTCCCATGGTTCTGTTTTTATTAATAGGAGGATCAGAGAAATTGCCACATTTTTAACATCGCTTTTTGCAGTAGCTGTTAAGCTTTGTGCTGTAGAAACAGTGAGCTCATTTGTTCACAACACAGATCTCTGAGGTCAATTCTTCTGTATGAGGTTTTCAGGTGCTGGGAGGGCATATGTTTGTTGCTCAGTAGGCTACATGGTATTTTCATTTGGAAGTGACATTTTACGTGACATTTTACTTTAGAACAATAGCTGAGTAAAATCAAAATTTCAGATCTGTAGCAGAAGAGTAATGTCTATTACTTAATCTATTTAGTAACTTGCGTAATTTATAAATTCTGCCTGATTGCATCTTTTTCACAAAATCCAGTTTAAATGTGTTTTGAAGAAGGGAAGGTGCTGACTGGATTCAAATATGCTGGTTTGCAAACTTGCAGACCAGCTGTCCTACTCACTAGTGAAGATAAGAGGGCTCAAATGAAGGGTTTTGTGCTTCTGGAAACACAACCAGTTTTCTCAGGAGACTGCTTTGAGGGAGATTGCAGCAATATTGAAGCCCCACTGTTACTGGTGGGTATTGCTGCACGCATGTATAATTTGTGTCAGATAAAATCAAGAGGTAATAAAGACAGGTAAAAAGAAGGGATGAGTGATCTTCTGTGTAGGTTTTTTTCCTTTCTTTTTCTTATTTTTCTTAGGGAGAAAAAAATGTCCAGGGGATGCCACATTAAAGTGGGGAGAGGCGAGTGCTGCTTTAAATCAGAAAACTTGTGTTATACAAAGTGCTTTATTTTGTGAACGATTTCAGTATGTTATGAAGGAAAGTTGCAGACTAGGCATGTTTGCTAGACCTTTAATTGCTACATTTAGGAAAAAGGCGGTTTTATTTTTTTTCTTCTACCCTCCCCCCTCCCCTTTTTAACAACAAGAAGCCAGAGTTTGCTGTGCAAATGAAGCAGGCTTTGCAAGAATCAGATTCACTTTGGACGACTCTTCACATTCCTCGTCATCATTACATTAGGCAGCACAATTCCATCTCTGGTTGATGGGCAGAAAAAGTGGGCAGCCTGCCAGGTAGACGTTTCCATGGCTCCCAACCCCCAAAGGTGATGCGTTTTTCAGCTAATTCAATGAAGAGTGGGCTGAACTTTGGGTACAAACTAGACAATAGCTGCCTTCGCAGTATCAGCAGAATGGTTTATGGGAATGCACTCCACATTTGGCAGAGCATCATGTGACCTTACGGCTGAGATTTTGTGATGGTGCCAACAGAGACTTGGAAAGCGGTGCCCGTTCTGACTTTTTTCCTCTTTTCTTACATGGCTCAGAAAATGGTGGATCTTAATACTTGACTTTAGCCAGACTCAGCAAACGAGTGAGCTTTGAAGCACAACTTTGCCTTTATTCTGGCTTTTTTGGCACACCACCAGGAGGCTGTCCCTTTCACGCCTGATAAATTCTGCTTCTTATCTCCAAATAGAAAAAAGAAAGAAAGAAAATATAAGCAGAATAATTATACTTCATAACTGCATTTTAAAACTACACGCTCTATTTTTTTATTGGTGATGTGTAGTTTAGAACAGCCCTCCTGAGTCTGAAGGATAAAAGTTGTTTTTTTTTAATTTTTCTGGTTTTTTTTTTTTGTTGTTGGGTGGGGGGTTTTTTTGTTTGTTTTTTTTTGTTTTGTTTTTTTTTTTTGTTTGTTTTTTCCCTTCCTCCTGTTTAATGAACAGGCGTTTGAACTGGGCAAACGGGGCGACAGCATTGAACATGAGATCATTGCAGCCTAGTGTAGCAAACTGGCACCCTGCCTTTTCACCCCTTTGCTCCAGCACATTTGTGCAATCTGCATTTATAAAACTGGCGCAGGGGCGAGGTGAATTTTCTGGTCTCTCCCCACCTCTTGTCCTGGGCAGGCAGTTGCGGCAAGGATTGGTGCAGCTTTTGCGCAGTGCTTTGTGCCTGGAATTCCGAGAAGAGCGAGAGAGAGAGAGAAGACAGGCATCCTGGTCTTCTTCCGAGAAAGAACAGGAGCCCTAAGAAGAAGAAACAAATCTGAGTTTGTCCTACATACAAGAGTGCAGAGAAAAAAAAAAAGTGACTCTCCTGCTTCCAAAAAAAAAAAATCTGGCATGTTTCACTACAGAGGCATCAGGACGTGTTAGAGCTTCTTAAAACAGTGTAACAAAATGAGCATAGGAGATTGTTTCTTTAATTAAAAAAAAAAAAAGAAAAGAGAAAGACGGAATGAATTTTTGTTTGTTTGCTTGTTTTTTTCACTATTGCTCACATAGCAATATTTGGCACTGGGTGAAAACGTACCTTTCATATCAGGTATAGCTTCTGTTTCTTTTTTCCTCTTTTTCTTTTTTTTTCCCGCTGTTTTAAACATGTTGTTTTGCAACTGAGTTCTTGTGTATTAATTTTAATGTAGTCAGCTGTTCACACTTTAAAAACTTAACTTTTTGGGTGTGTGTTTCATCTAATGCTGCTAAAAATAGAAAGTAAAGAAAAAATTGAGAGTCTATAGAAATAAGTGGTTAGGCACATTTTGTCTTAGCTAAGCACTGGAGTTATGCAAAGACCTTAATGTTACATTTACTCTGTCTAAGCTTTGGTTATCTCTAAGAAAGTAGTGGGTATTTAGATCTGGTTGCTAAGGAAATTAAATTCTTTTTTTACAGTGTGACTCATGCTTTCAGTTTCTACAGAGGAGAAGTGAAAAAAAAATGTGTTGAACTGCAGGAGAGGATCGCTCTTTTAGCCAGTATATTAAAGTTGTTATTGAGTTAATTAATATTTGAGTTTCTTACAGTTTGTATCTAAATCCATTACAAAGAAATCAGTGTGATAAGCACTGGAAAAAAAGGCACATTATTGGGACATTCATGAAGTATGCCTGGTTTGTAGCCAGTAACAGTGACTATTTTAAGATATTTAGAAAAGCAGCACTTGTCCAGAAATAGCTGAAAACAGTGTTTAAGATACCTATTCAGAATGTTTGTGATAAGTGCGTGTACAGTTAAAGTAAGTCTTGAGCATATGACACTTTAGCAGAGGCTTTTTCTTAAGGCATTTGTCTGTCTGTTGTAACATATTCCTAGGCAATTAGAAGAGTGTGTAAGAAAATTCATTCTGACTGACAGATTTTGAAAAGCTCAGCCAAATTGGTGGTTTACGTAGTTTGAAATTTTTTTCTAATATTTTCCTAGTCTTTTTAATTTATGTTAAAAATACAGATGTCCTTGACTATAAATTACTTTTAAATTACAGTGTCTCTTTCATCAGAAACTCTTATTTTATTTTTTTCCAAAATGTTCAGATATATCTATGTCAAATAAAAAGCTTTATAAATATATTATGACTTTACAAAATAGAATTGTTTTAACATGTTCTTCACTTTTTATACACTACCGATTAGACAATAACTTCTAAGATTATATGCTAATTTTGCTACTTTATATTTTTGTTGTTCTGCAACGAATTCTGGAAAATTGCTGAAGGGAGACCTTATATATATATATATATGACACATACCCCTCCATATAGCCATTTTGGACCAGAAGGTGTTAGATTTATGGTGATACTGCCCTCCCCAATAGTTTTGTTGGAATAATTTTGTAACTCATACCTAAGCCTGTTGAGAAATCAAGGCTTGCATTAGCTTAAAATAACTTTTCAAATTTCTCTATCTGGTCAGACTGATCTTTTTTTTTTCCTCGTAAATTTTTACAAATGTGTTTTGATTTAAGGCACATAATTTATCCCAATATTTTTTATGAATTTCCATACCAAATTACCTCATTGTATTAACTACTTGATAAAAAGTACTCCCTTTTGTTAAGTTTGCTCCTTCCCTTCTGAAATTCCTAATAGAAATTAAGTATTCGTGGGTTGAAAAAAAGGCTAGGAAATAGTAAAAGAAAGAGTCCCTTTGCCAAAGTGTGCGTGCTCACAGCATGTCTTCTCATGGCCCTGAGGAGGGGTGTCAGCAGTGTCGGGTTTATATCTTAAAAGCATAATTACTAACTTTGTGTATGTTTCATGTTCAGAAAACACTTCACATAAACAGATATTTCAAAATCTTTCTCTCCCTTTTTTTGTTACTTTAGTGAAAGAAAAATTAAACTGAAAAAGGAAAATGAAGAAGTTAATTATACCAGAATTCAGCAAAGGTAATACAGTAATTTTAAATAGTACTTTTTTGTTAAAATATAAAGTTGTTGGCCAGAACACAAAGCAGTTTAACTTAAAAAAAAAAAATCCTTAAGATAGCCTACAAATATAGTTTCAGAGATGTGTGCTAAACTTTTGTTATCGTTACTTTCTGTTAGAAATGTTGCAGTTTGTGTAGCTGTAACTGCATAAAGCTGTAGCTTTATACTGTATGTTTACATGAAGCTTTAGAATTAACTGAAAAATCGAAACAATTTTTGGTTATGCCTAGCAAATATATAAGATATGCAATATATATAAGGCATATATTTACCTGTATATTCATATTACTAGTATATTTATGGTGCCTATATCTAGTTGTTAGTATGTAACTATAATGCAGTGACCAATTATTTTTGAAATGTGGAATATATCTTCTATTCATAAAAAGAAAAAAGAAATAAAATTGGAAAAGCAATTTTATAGCACCTATTACAATAATTCAGTTGTATATGAAGACTGAATAGTATACTTATTTCTGGTACTAGGATGACTATTCTAGTTTGAGGGCTTGTCTTTACATATTATTTGTCTTCAGTATCAGCAGAAAACAATTATAAAAATATCATTCCTTTTGTATGCTGAAGTGTTGCATATGAAGTGAAAGCAGGTTTAAAAGAGACTTTTCTAGAAAATTAATTAAAGTTATTTTAAAATGCAAAAGTGTATGAAAATGCAAGATTTAATCCACTAAATTAAAAAAGAAAAGGGAAGGAAAAGGTAATTCACTAATGCTTAGCTGTCGTTACTGAACCAGAAATATGTGTTGAAGTCTGCAAGAAAATGAAGCATTGCCCTGACAAAAACTTTGCTATTGACAAATATTTATTCTCTTGAAAGTTTTCTCCAAGTAACAATGGCAGAATTAGGACTATGGTGGGAACTAGTGGAAGGAAAGCATTAAAATTTTATTCAGATACAGATTTCGGTAACCTGCTCGAATCAAAAGACACCTTTCTATACTACCTGATTTTAAAATTATACCTGTGTCTCATGGCTGTATTTTACAAATGCATTTGCGGTTCTATCAATGCAAGTTAGTCTGATGTATCAGATGTTGTGCTTAAAGGTGCAGTGTTTGCTAATGCTTTTGGTTAGAGTATGAAAGTTATAAAACTGGGTCCGTGTGGCACCTTTCTGAACTGCTGGTTCTTGCCCCAAAGGAGCTGTTTTCAGTGTGTTTTACAGGGTACCCCACATTCAGTGGGGGATAATTCTTATCGGATTGCTTGCTGGGCACAAGAAGGATGGATTTGCTGTAGGCGTTAACCCTGAAGTTTTGCAAGATTGCATTTCCACTTGTATTCTTATTACTAGGGAATTGCATTGATGGGAGGATTAGTGAATAAAATATACAAATTAGCTTATTTGCTTTGATTAGTAGCTGTTGTTCAATCAACAAGTTATTGTCAAGCAGGACTTAGCTGTGGTTTAAAGTGAAGAAATAGCTGAGCAGTTTTCACAATGTTGTATGAGAGCAGCACTCTAATGTGTCTTGTTGCCTCTTGGGTTTGGTGGGGTGAATTTTATTTTGAGTTGTAGTTCATGATGTGAGCTCAGACACAAAGGAAAACCTGTATTGTTCACTTCTATGTGATGTCCAATTATTGATTGCAGTCATGCACACTATAGTCAGATGCAACTTGGGAGTTGAGAGTTCATCGGTGAGGCAAAGAGCACACAAAAGCACAGTAATTCCAGCTGAAGACAAAACAATTTTGTGTCGTCAATCTGTTATTAAAAAAAAAAGGATTTTCTGAAATTTTCAAAAAGTAACTAGTCACAAATCTTTGGCTTATTTGTTGTCTCCGCCATTTATGCAGTTAATCTTAGAGAAGCCTTCTTTGCAATAGATGGTAATATTTTCACTCTTGAAAACTCATTCTCACACCGCATTGTATGTTTGTTTGTTTAAAGCCTGCTGCGCCTCCCTGCAAAAGGAAAATCCTAACCAGCAATGCCAATTGGCATAAACCCGTAGATCCGATCTTGTGTTGAAACGCACTGCACAAGCTCGCTTCTATGGGTCTGTGTCAGTGTGGTGATCTGGCAAAAGTTCATGCAGAACCCACTGCAGTGGTGTTTGACAATAAGCCCAAATGAATGTACAAAACCACATACTGATTTTGCAATGCTTCTCCTGTCCATTGACTTATCTTCCAAATTGATTAAGGGATTTGTTCTGTTATTGTTGCTTTAGGCACCTTTGGCTTAATATCTTATTAATATTTAGAAGGAGAAGTGAGGGAACTGTAGGGTTTCCGATGAGGGAGTGTAAGATATACAATTTTCCAGCTTTATTAAATGTGCCATTACATGGTATGACACTAAAAAAAGGTAAAAAAAAAAAAAAAGAAGTTTGTTTTGTTTTGTTTTGTTTTTTTGGTTAAAATAAGACCACATACCCATTTCTTTCCAGAAAGGTAGTTGGGCTTGCATCATTCCTATAAAATATGTATGTATATATATACGCACAAAACACTCGTATATATCTTTATACATATGTAAACAGGATAGAAGTTCTACCTCTGCAGTAGAAAAATCTAAGAATATGCCTTATTATCTGAAAAGTGGGGAATAACTGCAGCTGAAAGCCTATCCCCATGGGAAATATGTAGGCCAGTGGCTGCTGTCACATTTCAAAGAAAGGCTGAAGAAATGAAGAAGACTTTATGGTCACCGTCGGAAGCTGTGTGCATCCGGGTTGAGGTAGTAGGTTGTATGGTTTAGAGTTACACCCTGGGAGTTAACTGTACAACCTTCTAGCTTTCCTTGGAGCACACTTGAGCCATCGAGGAATTCATCACCACTTTAATCTGATCAGGGAAAGTATGCAAAAAGGTATTGTTTCATGGCTGTACATAATGATCACTCTGAGGCTTTATTGATGTTGAAACAGTCCTGATGACTTGATTATTTCATTTAAATCCTGTTATGAACAATGCCGACAGGTTGCCTTAATGGACTGTGACTATGTACTGCAGACACTAAAGGAAAGAATGATGAGCATTTTAATTCCATTAACAGAAAAGTTTTAAAAGTTTGTTTTGGTTTATAAACTCAGGAAAATATCAAGTATTTAATGCTTTATTGTTTCTTCAGGGAAATAGCTTATCCTATGCAGCTGGGGGCGTTTTGCTGGCATTACGTGGCATGGTCTACGTTTTTTTGGAAAGGAAAAGAACAGGGTTTTTTGTCCTTAAAATACTTTCTAAAAAATATTGCATGCTGCTGCTTGGATAGCAGTGGCAATGTCACAAGTTGGTCCCAGTCTTCTCTGGATGTAAGATTTTCTTTCTATGTGCCTGAACAACTCAGTGTTATGAGCACAGATTCAAATGACCTGCAGGCCCACCCGTGTTCCCATCTTCCTGTGACTCACTCACTCAGCCCAGTCCCGCTCTGGGGTCTCAGCACCCATGTCCTTACACAACATGTCAGGCTGACCCTGACCCACAATGCCCTTGTCCTTTTTCAACCCTGATTCATCTTTCTAACTCAGCAGGACTTGGAGAAGTCACACTCCCTATGAGAATGGTTTCCAAAGCACTGAGAACTGTCACCAGTGTCAGGTCCCAGCACTGGGTGCCTTCACCCATGTGGGATGGGTGCCCTAAATAAAATTATCCCTCCTCAGTCCTGGTGTTCTCTTTATGTCTGCATGTCTTTGTTTGTTTGTTTGTTGTTTTGTTGTTGTGGGGTTTTTGTGGTTTTGTTTGTTTGTTTGTTTGTTTGTTTGTTTGTTTTTGTTTAAGGCAATGCCAGAATGCACTGGGAAGAAAAAAAAAAAAAAAAAAAGAAAAGTGGATTTGATCCCAATCTGACTATGGAGACAAAGTTGAGCTTGTGGATATTTATGCCCCAGGTTGTGTGACCCCATTTCATTCTGATTTGCAGTCTTCCTTATCCTGTCTGGAAAAAACAAAGAAATCCCTTAATATATATACAATCCATGAGGAGATATTCTAACAAAAAGAGAAAAAAAGATTGAGTATTTGCAGTCCTAGAAACAGCTATGAAGCAAGAAAGGAAAGGACTGTGCATGTATATCGACCATGATTTTTTAAGTGAGGGCTACTTCTAGAAATGACCTCAAGGATGAAGCCTCCACAGTGAGATAGAACACATATTACTGCCAAAGTCAGAACATCAGACAGTAATGCTCATTCCAAAATAGTTGGGAAAAAATGATACTGTCTTTCCACATACTTTTCCGTAAAAAGTGAAAAGGAGTATTATTTTCAAGAATAGTAATTTATCATTAAAGACAGCAATAGTGATAATTTTGCTGGAAAGTGATTAAAGTTTGTTGATGTAAAGCAAAAGAGTGGAGCAATGCCCCTGTGGTGCTGTGGTCAGGGGCAGATCAGACTCCTATGGGATGAGGAGAGCGTGAAACATGGCTGTTCCACATAAGGGTGAGGGCTCTGAACATGAAGATCCCAAGTTGCCAGCAAACTATTCATTCTTCAGGGTATTTTGAAGCCCTGCATTTTTGTCTTTACTGTTATTGGATGTGAACATAACAAGATGTTTGATATTTCTAATGTTTGGTTGTTTCATGTTTTGCATCAGCAAGGAACATTAAGAATGTTTATTTTAAGTGAATTTGAAGGTTGATTATATTTTGGTTATTGTTTTCATTCCATGTCTGTCTATTCAAAAATTCACTTGCTTACAGGTTCCTGTGTTTGACTCCCATCTCAGCTTAAGGTTTGCCTGAACCCTTTTCTAGATAAGGAATCAAAGGAGGATATGAAAATGAATTTTGTTTATCTTTTTAATAGCACTTATTTTCAGTGATTAATGCTTGTGATAAGAAATTGGTAAAGAGGATCTGCATGACAGATGGATCCACACTGAATTTTAAGCCTGTCTTAAACTATGTGGGACAGAGGAGAGATGAGGTTGAGTGAATCACAACTACTCCAAGCTAATGGAAAATGCTTAAGGGAACAGTGGCTAAATGGGGGGATAGACGAGAGACCTCCATCAACCAATGAAGCTTAACAGGAACCCCTCACAATCTGACGATCTGACTAAATATGCTTTTGCCATATCCTCTGTGGATTCAAAAGGACTCTGGTCACCAGTATATTTTCTTTTGCTATTTTAATTTTTTTTCTTTTGTAGTTTAAGTTCACTGAAAATAAACATTGTAATGGCTGGTTTCTGCCAACAGAGCAACAGGTGTTCAACCCTTTTATATTAATTCTTCAATTAGTTGCAAAATAAGGGGAATTGTTTATACTAAGCTGAACTGAACAGAAATGCCTGATGCAGTAAATGTGGGAATGTTTCATCTGTCCTTCAAAGGCATGATAAATTTGTAATTCTATGAGGCCTAGTTGCAGGTTGCTATGCAAATTTTCATTGCAACATCACCAGCTTTAATGAATATACATTTTCTCTATTTCTTTCTCTGTTCTTTAATTTAGTTTTTTTGCCCTGTAATGTGAAATACACTGTTTTGGTTAGAGTTATCAAGTTACGAGCAAAAATGAATGAGACTGTGAGGTAATTTTGAAGTGGATTAAGGTAGAGAATGAAAAACAAAGGGGGGAAAAAAGCTCTATTAAGAACAGCTGGATGGAGTTAGGTCTTCTGTGATTTCATTTTAAAGTCATAAAATATAAAACATGTCTGTTTTAGGTGAAGTCTGACATTTTTTGCCTTTGTAGTGTGATTGGAATATTTCTGTGTCTCATATCAGCAGTACACTGCTGTGATATTCTGTAGGAAATTGCACTTTGTGACATGGCTACACATAGATGGGTTCCAACCTAGGCCCAGCTAAGAGTGTTCCTGTAAGTAAGTGCAAACATGGTCATGCTTGTGCCTTTACTTTGCTAGTAAAGATTACTTTCGGAAGAAATCTCCATTATAATATTTGGGGGAAATCTTGAGATCAAACAGATTTGCAACTCCCAGTGATTCCTTTGAGGGACAGGTTCTCAGCATTTCACAAGTTTGGTCCTAAAGAAAAACTGTCTGCAGAGGCACTGACCCACCCAGCACCCTTTTGCTTGCCACAATTTCCTCGGTAAAGGTTAAGTATGATCCATGGTTAGCCCTGTTTCCCAACAAAGGAATTACAGCACAGCAAAACCCCACTGTAGTGTCAGATCCTGCCTGTCTTAAGATCTAAGTCACTTCAGAGAGCTGGGGAGGGTTTGTATTTCCTTCTGCAGCCCACAGTGTCTCTGTCTAAAGGCAAATCCAAAGCAAACAGAGTTGAAAGAATATTTCTGAGTTAAAAACCATGATTTGGATGTACTGACATAACTCGGGTGTTTTGGGCACAGACATTTTGAGACCTTTCCCTATTCTAAAGCTGCCGTTAATCCAGTTTACCAGAAATACTGCTGTTTGAGTAGTCAAAACTATATGTACAAATTTTAACTAAAGAAAACTCAGCTAAAGAAAAAGTTTCAATTGGTCTCATCCTTTGTTTAACTTCCTTGTCTTCAAAACAGTTGAAGTTCTTTAGAGATTTTTAGGTAAAGAATGTGTTAAAATACTTAAACGCAATCCCAGCAAAGGTTTTCCTTGTGAATCTGTCCCTTAAACATGACAAACAGGCTTTCGTAATCTCTAAAACTTGTTTATTGAAACTCATCAGCAAGAGACCTGGATAGGTTGTTTTACTGATAAAGTTGGAATATAAATGCACTTTAAATTTTTCAGATTTTTTGGACGTGGCTTCATGTGACATTCATTTATCTATTAAAGCAGCTTCGGGTATTTTTAATAAAATTAAAATCAAATGCTTCTGGCAGGCCCTGTTTAAATGTGGGTACTGCTTTTATAGCACAGTTATATGCAAGTCTGAAAAGCTAATGCTTTTTTATTCCATAGTACAGAAGAATGAAATTGTTTCAGCTTTGTCTTTTTCTCACATAGTAAAAATATTTACATCAGACTGATCTTTTTTGTAGAGTTTAATTTTGCATAAGGCTTCTGGATATTTCACTTGTATTTCATTGTAAAAGATATAATTTATATGAAAATTTCAGGCAAATGTTGGGGTTTTTTTTCTCCATCTCTTCTTTCATGCCACTTCTAGAAACAGTAAGAGCAAGCCTCACACTGACAAAGTCTTTTCAAGAAGGCTTGTGAAATCTGAGTAAAAAGCCAAAGATCAGGCCTCTTGTTTTTTTCTAGAATGACATCCTTGTGTTCAGGAATACCTGTCTCCTTTCTCCTTATACCTTCTTTTACAAATGTGATTGTCATGGTATTTGATCTTATAGCAAAATAGGTATGGATCCCTTTGCTCTATACGGGCTTTGTTGCACTTCCTTTTGAATGGGAAGATCTTCCCCCTAAACAACTGTACTTAGAGGTTTTCTGGATAATGTAGTTGTCTGACTTGAGTAAGACTGGTGCTGATATGCACCAACCATTGCACCAAGAGACTCAGAGAAAGGACAGAGCTACAGAACAGTAGACTAATCATTTTTCTAAGAGTCACAGCAGCCTTCTGTACTGCTTTGCTTTCATGGTTGGGTGAAAAGGAAGTGGTGTACACTTTTATTTTCTTGTATGTGGTTAACATACATATATTATGGTTGTATGTGTTTGAGGCTGACGTCACTGTGCAAGGACATTGTTGTGAGCTGGGGAACAGGGAGCAGTGGGCCAATGTAGCTGTTCAGCTCTATGCTAAGTAATGTTCTTTGCTCCTTTGTCCAAACATTAACAAATTCTGATCCACAGGCTAAATTTTTCCAACAGCATGTATTTTACCATATTCACTTCTAATTTCTTCAGCTCTACTGCTCAAATATGTATTTCCAGGTTGTGTTTATAAAGAACTTAGCCCAGACCCCCTAATTAATATATTGTCCTTGTGTCTCATCAGTGCCTGAATAGGAAGGCAGTGACTGAAAATTCCCAGCCTCTGCTGTTTATGGCCCACACACACTTGGAGATGAGACTGCATGCTCGAGTCCATCTGAGGTACTACAGCTGGCAGCCTGACTACAGCCCTAGGGAGGTTTTTGCTTGAAAACTATTTTCGTCTTTAGATGGCATTTACTCAGGATGTGACTTGTGAAATACATGATTCCTGTGGTGATAAAGTCATTTTTGAGGGTCATTATTATTAAATATTTTTAAGTCTATTGCTCTTCTGAAATGTTTATCTTCTGACGCAAGAATAATTTAGAGGTATCTTTATCATTATTTCAGTTTTGAATTATATCTGTAACAGAATGGCCAAAATGTAAATTTTAGTGATGAGTATAAGAACCTAACTCATACTTAGTGGAAGCAATCCTGCTTTTTTCCCCCGAAATATCTTGGGCATTTAGGAGCCTGCATCCTGTTGATTTACAACATCTGGGCAAGTTTTAAAAGTGAAACCTCAGGTGCAAAGGCATTTTTACAGGTTTTTGACCCAATGACAGGATGTTAAATATATAAAGTCATTGGAGCTGCCTCTAGATTGTGCTTCTGTACGTGAGACATTAAACATGAAGTGCCAACACTTTCTTAGTGACTTCTATGAGACAATTTTGCCTTAATTTCTCTCCTCTGGCTGTTGTAAAGAAAGGCAATATAAACAGTGCATTCAGGGAAAATATGTGCAGCTTGCACACCTGATACTCCTATTGATGCTGCTGCCAGCTGTGCAGGTGCTCCAAGGGGACATAGGACTCCTTTCCTCCCCTGGCCCTGCACTGTGGGAGGAGTTCTCTGCCACAGGGGACAGTGTTGTCCCCAGCCTTCTGGTTTTAGGGCAATGCTGTCAGGGAGTGCTGCCCTGGCACTCATGCTTCCGTCCCTAGCACCAGCAGGCACCATCCTGCCAGGGGCACCCCGGAGCCTTTTTGCACTGGTGGGGCAGGGGTGGCTGTCACTGGCATGGGGCTGCTGCTGCGCCACCACCACATCAAGGAGAGGGACAGGCAATGTCACGCCCAGAAGGAAGTAATTGAGCCTAGCACTGAGTCAGGTTGGGGATTTTTGGCTAAAAAGTCCAAGTGTTGGTCTATGGAAGTAAACACACAGTCTGCCTAATGAATGTACTATTTATTAGCTGTGTGAGCTGCTGGAAATACCAAAGCGGATAAGGGCTGTGATTCAAGACCACGGGGCTGGGCCCACACAGCTCCCTAAGCCAACAGCCAGGGACATGGGAATCCTCACCAAAGGGCGACCCTGGAAGTCTGAAGCAAGCATTGGGCTGTGTGCATCTTCAGGCAGGAGAAGGTTTGTGTTAAGGATCCTTCTCATACGTGAGGAGTGACTGTTGTTTGTTATTGTGTAATTTGATTTGACTAATTTAATGGCAGTTCTTAGTAGGCAACATGATTTGCAAGGCTGATTTCCATTTTTATTGATTGGGCTTTTAATTTACTTGGACTTGCACTCAGAATCTTCATCAGAGATTTAATGAAAGTCTGCAAAACCAGCTTGGTAAGGAATTTTTTGATGGAACTTGAACTCAAATGCTTCAATAACAAGTCAATGAGGTGCAGTGTGAAAATATTTTAAGAAAGAAAATTCTTAGTTAAGCTTCACTTTTCAAATAATGGATTGACAAATCCATTATTTAAAATCCACCTTTCTTGTGGATTTTTTTTCTCCCAAACTCTCACACTATCTATTCAAAGATAAATTACAGATTTCATTTTTAGTTTTGCATAATGGGCTTTTAAAGGGGAGATCTTGGAGATTATAATTGCAAAACTTTCACTGAAAATAAGTAACATATAACTTCTGGAAATCTAATATTTTTTTCATTAGTAAGAAATTTACCAAATACAGAACAAATACTGTAAAAGTAGCTGCAAATGTCTCCTAGTTGTTTTCAAGCTGCAGATATTTTTCAAAGTAAAGATTTCAAAGCATAAAAACAGACGATTTGATTTTGAAGTCTAACAGTAATTTTATATAGACCAGCTTTCTTTTTAATATTTACCAATTAATATTAATAAATTTTAGAAATGAATGCTCCAAGCAGGGAGGAACTAGGAAGGGGTTAATTAATGGCAATTTTTTTACCTTTTCCAAGACCAAACTTTTGCACTTTAACTAATCAATGAGGAAAGCAACAAGAGACACAGAGTGTATCTGTATGGGAGGAAGGAAGGATGAATAGGAATAGGGAGGATGAATTATTACATGATAAGTATAAGAGGATGTAAGAGAAAGAAGGAAATTGAAGTTGCACATGGAATAAGAGAGAGGCTACAAGGAGTGGAACTGCAGTAGTTGTGCATTTACACTTAGAGGGGCTCTGGACATGTAGGCACTGGAGTTCAGGAAGGTGGAAGAAACAGGAACTTGAAAGATACGGGGAAAGGCTATGAGGATGTTGTAGCTTCACATTGTTGTACTTCATTCACCTTGCAGCTTCTTGGTAACTGTGAAATATAAGAAAGAAAAATGTACAGACAAAGCTTCATATTTGTGAATAAACAGAATATTCCCTCCTGGGAATAAGGTTTTGTATTTCCTGGTCAACTATGAGCAGAAAAACCTATTATAATATATAAATGTGGAGGGTAGTAACTCTGAAAAGTAGTATTTGAGGGTAGTACACATTCCAGACATATTGAAACCATCTCAAAATTAACCCCCACTCCTGAGTATTAAGAATGCACAAAATTCAAAACTAAACATAAACTGAAAATCCAGTGCAAGGGCACAAAGATAGCCATAGCTCTAATACTGACGTAGGCATTGTATCTAATGATGCTGGTTAGTTCAGTTTAGTCTAAGATAACAAACACTAAATGTAATTATATTATGGCCATATTATAACTGCACAGTGTCATCATAAGGGAGAATTAACTCATGCATGTGCCCTTTCTTTGGCATCTACTCAGTTTATTTGCGTAAATGAGAAATATAAAACTCTCAAAAGCCTGAATAAAAAAGAATAAGATAACCCCAGGTTTTATCTGAACTGTAATTAATTTGCAGCCTGTTACCACGAAACTTAATTTAGGGAAATTCCTAGTTAGAATCAAGAATGTTAAACATTTGTGTGAATAAGAACAGTATGTGCAGTGGCGCTAGAAGTAGCAATATTTCTGATTCAAACCATGCACTGAAGAGTTGTTGAGGTTACAGGACTTCTTTCCTTTTAAAATTATGAGAGAATGAAGTTATTGACTGCTGATCACTTCCAGACACAGAATGGTGGTCTATTAGTCCCTTTCAGAGTGTAATAGCAGTTCCACATGACACAAATTAATGGAATATCTCATTAATTCCTTAAATGTCACTAAACTGGTCAAGTTATTATAAGTTTCCATCTCCTTGAAGTAAATTTACCCGCTTCCAGTCTTTCAGTTCTGTGAAAACATCTGCAGAATATGAAATCTGTTAGAACAGCGGGATCTACATTGTGAGATACCAAGATCTTAACCTGAGCTATTTCTGTGATGGAGATCAGCTCATTCAGCATCCAAAAGGAGCTTGAAGGTTTGCATTCAGCTTCCTGTTTTGAGGAGAATTTTTGCCTCTTGGTCCTTTACATGAACACTAGTTTCTCTATCCAATGAAAAGGAGAAAACGTGAATATGTTTGGTATGAGTTATGAAATAATATTATGAGGTATTTTCAAATTTGAGCTTTACATTACAAGGTTATTTACTCATTAAGTTAAATGGCTAAGCAGCAAAACAGGCTCTCGCTGTGGCTATGAAATCGTGATTTGTTCTTTGCCTTAATTGTCATGTAAGGTATCCTCAGAGCTTTTGTTTTAAACAAAATGTGGCATAACACAAAGTGAAGTGAATCATATTCATAGGCACTTTTGAGAGGGAAAATATATATATATATTTAAACAATATTATCTTTTAAAAGACAAGCCTATTTTACAGATACTAATTTCTCATTAGAGACAATGACTGTAATTTTACAACGTTTTTAGCATTGCATTAGAGGATTCTACTATTCTGATCACCATTCGTTATTTCTCTTCTTTCCATTTGATAGAACTGTATTTATACCAGTCAGGCCCCAATTTACTGTTGCTTTCTGTCAGTGCATTTCATATACTGCATCTCCAAAAAACGTTCCCAAATGTGCTGTTACATTTCTAAGACCTGATAGTAGATTTCTTCCTGAGTGAAGTCTTGAGTGATGATTTATTTTGGAACTACTGTTAATGAAATCGGGATCCGGGCATAAAGAGAAGTAAGCGTTCACTAATGTAAGTCTATAGTTCAATTAATATATATAACATTAGGAAATACTGAGAAAGTCAAATTCTCTAAAATGTATTAACCACATTGGTTTTATTTATGTAATTTTTCACTCACAGCTTTTCTTTTCAAATATAAGTAGATTCAAATAACTTAAAGAACAGAAAACCTAACTATAAGAAGAAATTTTAAAAAATCCTTGCTGAAATATGTTAAATATTCAAATAAATTCAGTCCCAGTCACTTTTATCAATAGTGTCCATAGCATGGTATTTGAAATACTGGAAATGTAACTATCTTTGTTAAATGCAATAGCATTTGAAAATACTTGTTCTAAAAACTACTGTACAGCTTCAGAGCTGCACATGACTTCAGAAGTTTTAAATCTGATTTAAACTTTAAATCTATGGATTGAAGCAAATATATATATTTGAAAAATACTTATGAGTGTTCATTCAGAGCATGCATGTTCAATTCTAATTTTGTGGAATGTAAGGGAGAGAGAACATTTCCTAGTATATGGCTGGGGGGTGGGGTTTTCTTTTGGTTTTGGTTTTGTTTTTTCCAGAACCTTGATCTTGAAATCTGTTAAAGAATCTAAAAAAATTTTTTTTAAACCTGATAAGAAATGTGACCTTGCTCGTTAAAAGCATGCAGATTAATGTAATTTGTATTATATTTTATAATCTTCATGTTTCTTATGAATTTAAAGCTTTTTAAGAAAAAAAAATATATTTGTTCCAGAGTGAAATGTTCATGAATGTGTAAAAGCACTTATGCCGGATGCTCTCAAGGTAGCGACAGCGCCTTTACGGGAGTGGAATCCCTGCCAAGATGAGTTGTATAACTCTCCCAAAGGACAGAGTCCTAGCTACCGCAGATAACCTGTTTCTGCTGGTTCCTCTAGGACAAGAGTTTCCCCAGGCGTGGTGTGGTAGTGCCGACAAGAATAAAAGGCTTAGACAGAGGGCTCTTCCCTGGGATAACAGCTGTTTATTGTGAGTCCAGTGTTGCAATCTGAGGGTCCAGAGATACCCAGATAGCTGGAGTAATCCCAAAGAAAGAGCAAGGCGGAAGCCCTGCAGGGCTCTTTTAAAGGGAGATGGGACCAGGAAACACCCAATGGGGAATGGCATAGTTCAAAGTGACCAGTGGAGAAGAGCTTTCCAGGGCATAGCCATATATGACATCTGAGAAATGGGTACAGGTAACACAAGGGAAATATGGGATTTTACCACAGCTCAGGCAGAGGGTTCAGATATTGGAGGAAGAAGGCTGAGAGCTTTGCCTGGGCTTTCCTCCCACCAAAACCTGAAGCTCAAAAGCAGCAGCTTCTGCCAAGTGCTTCTACAAATGTAGTTTCACCAGTTCATTACTTTGCTAGTATAAAAGTTTCTGCATTTATTCTTAAAGAAGAGGAAGGCAAATGATACATGCTTGAGGGAACACGGTGAATTCTTGTTCCTTCTTTAGCTCTAAGAGCTCTTCTATAAATCTGGAAGTAGGAGTCCACCCAGCTATCAAGAAACTGTGGCATGCAGACAGACAATAGTTCTGTGCTACATGGAAATAGCTAAGCGAAGTCTAAATAAAGAACATTATTGAGGAATAATTTAAGTTCGGAAAGTGTACAAGTGAAGTCTTAATAATGTCAAGTTCTTTCAGGGACAAAATAATTGTTAACTTTAAAACAAAGTAAATTAAAAAACAGTATTTAGGAAAAGAATAACAGGCTGCCAAGAGAAATGGGCCTCATTGCTAGCAGTAGGAGTAGCCAAGGGGAAAAGAGAATTGAAATAAATCATAAATGACCATCTATTAGACAAAGAAAATTACCTACAGTATTTCAATCAGTAATCCTAAAAGTCCTTGTACTTACGTGTCTTAGCATCTTCTGAATACACTTCTGGGAAGTGTAAATATTAGTATTCATTTGAAACTGCACAAAACTAGTTTGAAGTTATTCAACAGAAGAACATGAAGCAAAAGAGAATAAATATAAAATGAAAAGCATAATGTAAATAATCTTTATAGCTGCTCATCAGATAGTCTGTTTGCAAACTAGTTGTCTGAACTGTTGCTTTTTTGCTAACCTATATAATTTGTGGGATAAAATCTGTTATGTAAAGGTAAGCCAGCTTTATATACAGCAGTTCAATGGCATCAACTTAAGAATATTATTATCATCAGTATATGGATAAAAAAGTAAATCTATTTACTATGAGGGCTACAAACCCCAGCATTTTGAAAAATTCAATGTATTCACAAATTTCAGTAGAATAAATGTGATGCACCTTTAAATGACATACATCCATAAATAAGGCATTGTAATTACATTCATCAAGTCTTAGGGAGTAGTTAGAAAAACAGGAAAATACACAATCTTTCAGAAATCTCTCCTCTTCCCTGGTAACCTCATTGAGGTCCTTCAGGGCATTTGTACTCAGGAAAGTGTTCAGATTTATTACTTTGAAAGCTGAGGTCCTTGCATTTTTCTCTATACCTCTATTTTATAATTTTCTACAGACAGCTTTTGTCATCCTTCTGTGACGTGATACCCACGGTGAAAAGCAGGAGTTCTGGACAATTTAATAGTTTGTCCAAGTTCGTCTTAGGTGTCATTGTCAGTATTGGGATCAAGGGAATGAGGCTTCTAATTTGCCAAAACTATGACTAGTCCAAAACACATATTTATGAAAGATCTTTCTGGGCAGCACATTAAAGGTCTAGCCCCTGTGTTCTAAGTTAAAAAGCCCGTCTCACAGTTTGAAGGCTGTGTTGGAATGTGTTTTCTCTATCAGTGTGATGTTTTCACATCGTGTTTTATAATGTAGTAATTACACAGCCTGCACCGCAGTTCTTGAAATTAATGCATCCCTTGTATTCAATAATAACACACATTTAATAAGACTATTTCATTGTCATAAATATTAAAAACTACATAATGTATGCACATATAAAAACTGCAGTAATGGGGGGGTTTAAAATAAACAACACCAATTGAAATTCAAGTGCTGAGGCTCAGTGGATCCTGAAAGTAAAACTGCCTGTACAAACAAAACTAAAATTGCCTTTGTTGATCTTCACTGTCTAAGAGAAGAGGCATATGGCAGATGAACAAGGAGGGTGAACAGTGATTGGAAGTTCAAACTTTTTTCTTTAAATGATTTGCAGCAGTGACTCTCCATTAAGGATGGTGAAGAAATGCCCTTGCCAATAGCATGTAATTGCACCTGTCCTGTATCCTCTGTGCCCTGGCCCCTTTTCTATGGAAAGACCACTAGAGCTGCCAGACAGGGCCTTAAGAGCCCCAGGTCCGTCTAGAGAACTCTGCTGTGGAGGGAAGGAAGGAAATGGCCTGTTGGACTGTTTTCCAGGCAAACCCTGTGGCTGCAGGAACTCTGAGTGTGCCAGGGCACCACTGGACAAACCCCAGCCATCACTGCTGAAGCTCATGGGCAGCTGAGCATTCCTTGCTCAGACCTAGGCAGACTCAAAGAGACAACTGAATTATGTGAAGAGATGCAGAGCAGCCCTGGATAAAGAAGGCTGAAAAGTGTATTAAATCCATTTTGTTTCCACTTGACAGAAGGTGTGAACTGTATGTTCTGCAGCTTATGAATGACAAGTTTAAAGTTTTTATGTGAGCATTGTCCTTTTAACTCTTTAAAGTACATGGGTAAAAACCTGCATAATCTCAAATTGCAATATTCAAGTATGAATTTCACACACCTGTGGGAGTAACGTTTGACACTTGAGTGGGAAAGGGTTTAGCTGTAAAATTCTCAGTTAAACATTATAAAAGTAGAAGTTCAGAAAAGTTAAGATCAAAAAGTAGCTAGGATTGTAGATTTTTGTTCTGATTCAAGTTGCTTTTCTTGTATGTGGGTGCTAATGTAATTAAAATGTCTCAATCACTCTGGTCTGTGAAGGTGACGGTACCTCTCCCTTCTTGCATTAAAGAAATTTACTCTTTGGAATAATGTGATAAAGTATATAAGCATTTCTTATTTATATGTGACCATGTTTTGGTTTCTGTATTGGCAAATTGAAGAGTAAAGATTCTTCAATACTGAAGAGCTGAGTAGTATTGTGACAAGTTTTCAGAAAACTGTTACAGATTCATCTAGTGAAGTATATTTCTGCACAATAGGAAGAAATAGAGACTGAGAATTAGGGGAGCTCTATTTAGAGTAAGGTGATGAAATGCTAATATCATAGTTATCAGGCCTTTTTTTGGAAAATAAATTAATTCCTCATAATTCTATTAACTCATTTATTTGTGTCTTTTCTTTTTTTAAACAATTTTTACTAAGAAGGAAAAAAATGAATCAGTCAACATAATATTTGGACTTAAAAAATTTTCTCCACAGGAGCAGCTGTTAAGGAAGCTAAGTAGTCACTGGGGGAGAGGAGAATCCTCATCATGGGGTGAGGATGGCTGGATGACAAAGTCTAGAGTAAAAATATATAGTCATCCTCCTCTTGACTGAAAGATTAGCGTGGGCTGCTCCGCTGCTTCATGTTATGGTGGTTGTTATTTAATACATGGAAATAACAGAATGAAAGTTAGGCAGTGAGATGGCAGTATCTGCAAATGTCACAATTAACTGGGTTACTCAAATCCAAAGCACATTATGTGGGGAACTTCAAAAGGGAACTCTGAGATCTACAGCAGTGGATGACACAATGTCAAACAAAATTCAACAGTATGAAAGCTAGGCATTGAAAGAAGTAATTTGAACTATTTATGACCTCTCTTGGGTTCTAAGTTAATTTAGAAATACAAGAAAAACAGATCAAGTCATTGTGGACAACTCAATAAAACCTGTGATCTCTGTTAAGTTTTCAGTGGCCTTTCCCCTCCCCTTATAAATCCTCCAGATATAAGAATCCCCTCACCACAAAACACGAATCAATGGCAACAAGACCCTGTCTGTGCTATAAACTACATCCAGTACAGCTGATAGCATATACTGCAGCATCATCTCTTATTCTGACTGCTGTGGTAGTGTTGCCTTAGATTTCAACCCTTATATTTTTTCACATTCTGGATTGCCTGGTGTGTATGCTTTATAGCCTGTTAGTTGCTGTTCTCTATAGACAGAGTAGTGCCTCTCTGGGCTTGCTCTTCAAGGACACCTAGACTGCCCAGGCCCAAGCTTCTAAGGGGGGGAGGGGAGCGAGCTGAGGGAGCTGGGGGGAAATTGCAAAGTTTTAATTGGTGAATTTATGCTGATATGTAAACGGAACAAACCTATAAAGGTGTGGAGAACTTGTGACTTGTCGTCCATTTTGGGTGGTGACCCTGGGGGGGTTTTGTCTGCCCTAAATGTACCTTTGAAGGCCTTTCGAATACATACCCACCTTTATTCCCTTATTCTTGACTAGTCTCAGTTTTTGGGCTAGCCTTTTCAGGCAACAGTTGAGAAGAAATGAGCAATAAGAGGAAGAAAACAGCCAATTTCTTAATAAATACATTGTGCCTCTTTCTGAAGTAGAACGAGTGAAGATTTGGCAAAAATGAGGAGACACAAATTTTACATATGTAGAAATAATAATTTTTTTCATTAAGTAGGTAACTAAATTCTAGTCAATACAAGAAGTTTCCAAAGTTGTGGGTGCTTACATTTGGGAAGGCAATTCATGTGTGTAAAGCCAAAGTGAGATGGAAGTGCTTGTAAAAACAACCATTACAGGGTGTTGAGTGCCTCATAGAGACTCTTCTTCTTTCTCAAAAATCCAGAGGGGGAGGTATCGGTGGAGGTCTTTATCGAACCCTTCTTTCCTGCTCTTCCATCTGTGGTGCAAGATTTACCTTGTCTTTGCCACTGTTGAAACAGCTGAGGGGTTTCTGTGGACAGTCCTTGTTCCTTACTTGTATGTTAGTTATTTTTAGTTATTACTTAGCACAACTAAGGTTTACAGAGTTACACCTGTAATTAGCCAGACTGTTGTTCCTCTGCATCTCCTGTGCACATGCTGCATATGTCTGCCTTCAGTCCAAAGGTAAAGTTAATAGTAAATCTCATATGGTATTAAAAAATTAACTACACAGTGTACCTCCAAATAGAACACGTGGGAGGAGAGGAAGGAAAAAGTAAAGTAAGCATCCCTTTTTTTTAGTATTATGTACAAAACTGATTAAAATAGATTTCATGGAGAAAAATTCGTTATGCAGTTGCTCAAACAACTGTGCTTTTCAAAATATTTGTAAAAGAGTGGATTTGTAGAAATACATTAAAAGGTGTTCATTAAGGTGGCCATGATTCATTCCACTGATGGAATTTCTGGTGCAAAAGATTTCATAGGGCTGGAAGGTAAGAGGTCAGATGCTGCCCAGGGAAGTGGCTGAGTCACTATTCCTGGAGGTATTTACAAGATGTGTAGATGTGGCATTGAGGGATATGGTTCAGTGGTGGACTTGGTAGTGCTGGGTTAACAGTTGACCTGGTGAGCTTAAGGGTCTTTTCCAACCTAAATGATTGTCTGTTTCTATAGTTCTATCTTCTTGTATTAAATTGGTTTGAACTTTGTATGAGTCAAACATGCTGACATATATCTATTGTTCAGCATAAAGGCAAAGTCCAGATTTTACCTAACATTACATTGCTGTCTCACGTTCTCCCAGGTTGTTCCATATCACAGTTGCAGCAAAGAATCTCAGAAACACCCCAAACATAAGAAATTCATTGAAGTCTTATAATAGTTACTCTTAACTCCAAGGCAAATCCATGCACCACTCTATTATTTTTGTTCTTTTCTTCTTTCTGGAAATTTTGTCTAGTCCTACGTTCTTTCATACACTTGAAAATGTCTCTAAATTCCTCAAAATTTTCTAAATTCCTAAAAATTTTTCAAGATTAAAGGGTTTTCATCATTCTTTTTTCATGGAATAGTCCTCTTAATCTGTAATTACTTCCTGTTCTCTTCTAAAGTTTACAATATTTTCATAAAACCCTTGATTCCCTGGAAGGGCAGGTTGCAGAATTCTCACTGTCATATTACTGTTGTGATCTTCTTTCAGTCCCTGTCGAGGCCAGATGAAATGTTGAACTGCTACCATGCTCTGAGGTGCCTCCTCTCTGTTGATTCTGACCATCAGAGCCACTCTTTGACTTCCTTATTGTCGTATGAAAGCCCATAAGAACTAGAGATAAAAATGATCCATGACACATTCTGAGCCAGCGAAGGATTAGTCCATACTCGTGTTTGCTGTAAGCTAGTTCTGTACATGTTAGCCATTATCTTGAAATAGTGTTTCATTGTGAAAAAGTATTCCTTCTTACACAGATAGAAATTCTTACTCCTATTTCCATCTCATTTCTACATAGGACTCTTTTATGGAAAAACTCTGCACTTTTGCTGTGGAGGTATTGCCCAGAAAGTAGTTGTAGATGGTTGCAAATATGCCTCTCTTGACATTTCTTCTCCAGATTATGTTAGCCTAATAATACTTTTTTTTTTTAATGATTTTTTTTTTCTGAAATCCCTCCACATTGTCAAAGTGTTTCTAGTAACAGGATGGGATGAGTGAATGTAAATTTGTTTGACTGGTATATCTCATTTTAGGCTAATTTTGGCTATATCCCAGTAGCAATGGTAACTGAGAAAATATTCTCCCACAGTTTGTTTGCATATAGGTTATCTCAGTGGAGCAAATTCATATAGGAAAAATGTGTAGTGCAGGCTTTCTGTTCAACGCCAAATTTGGTACATTCTGACTGAAGCAGAGAAGTGAGTAGACATTAATAAATGACACAATTGGGTTTATATGGAAAAACCCTTTGCTTGAAACGCCTTTACTTGATTTATTTTAAAGTGAAGGGGTAGTCTGTGAAAGAAATATTATTGTTCCATCAAGTCTGTTTTAACCCTTTGGTTAATAAGCTGAAATGTTATACAGGTTCTGTGGATTTTACTCCCACATCTAACAACATCATATTTGAAACTCTTAAAAATCAAAAGAAAATTCCTGTATTCAGATTTGACAATGAGTCAAATAATTTTCTCCTGTTAAGATCAGAATACAACCTGGAGGAACTTAAAGTGAGAGGATTTTCACAACCATAAGTACTAATTGTCATACCAAAACTCTAAATGAATGAAAGTGCAGTGTCATTTAATACTGTTTTGTTTGGCTGGGGGGTTTTTCTCCTTCAAATGGATATTGGTTTTAAAGGAATATAAGATTCTGTATTTTTCTTTTTCAAAAAATTATATAAAAATTAGATTGATAATGGAGAGAATATTTTTAATGCTCCTTTACCCAAAAAAATTGGGAATGCAAGAGTATGAATACTAAGTTTGAGAAGCAGTTTTCCCTGTGAATAAGGGGAAACTGTGTGCTGATGTAGTGTAACTTGCTGCACATTTATCAAGGAGGGATTAATTGAGGGGTGAATGCCTGGTATTTAAAATTGAAAGCTGTTGCTATGAATTTACTAGATAAAGTAGTGCCAGGACTGCAGAAGACAATTTTAAACAATTGAAATCTGTAAGAATTGATGAAGAGATAGACTTTGTCGCACTAACCACACAAAAGGAGACAGACACCTGTTGAGCAAGGAACAAACTGCAGACTTCCCTCACCTATCTTTATTTTATACATGTCTCATAAACCACTGTGGATAGGAGGAGACAAAGAGCCTCCCCTCAATCACACTGGTCAAAGGAAATGTCCATCAAACTTCTGTGCCCGGGAGAAAGGAATGTAAATAAAAAGATACCGTTACAATAACATGGCTATGTTTACAGAGAATGTCTGAGAACTAGTTACAAAAGAATGATAACATCCAGAACTGCAAAACTCAGGGCAACAAGACGTTATAAACCTGTCCTCATGTATTGTTTGCCTCATGGTCTCTGATGCTCCTCACTGAATAATGAAAATGCCTGCTGACTTATTTGCTGAATTCTAAGAATGAAGCAAGTGTAAAGGCACTCTTTGGCAGGCTGAAGAAATACTGTACTTCAACATGCTTTTAAAGAACTCTGATATCATCAAGGCTTAAAAGGGCCACTTTTCTATGGAAAAGAATCACGTAGGACTTCTCTTGCAGGTGGATTTAAGAAAGCAGCCTGCTATTTCTGCATTGCATTGAATCACTTCAGAAATCTGGGCACTTAGACATTTGGCTAGATCACAGGTTTTTGTTTTCAGCCCAGAAAGATTGCAGTTACCTAACTAAAATCCACAGAAAATTCTGGTAATTAATTTTTCAAATAACTATGCTTATGGTGTCTATATCCTGTCCAGAGGTATAATGTGTCTACCCAATAAAGGAAACACTATAAGAAGTCAGACTATAAGACTCTCAGTTGCTGCCTCAAGGCTTTGTGAAGAACTTTTGTGCTTCAGAAGTGTAATATAGCAGTATATTTATTTAGCATCCAGTCTATTTTATTAGTGAAGTATCTCTCTTTAAACTTGTCAGTTGTGTATTTGATGACACATAGGGCAGAATAGCTTTTAACTATGTTTAGACTCACCTAGAGACAGTATCTTCCAAGTGACTTTCTGAACTTCCCACATGTAGTTGAAATATGTGATCTTGTCATTAGGAGTTTATTTATAGCTTTTCCCTCTTTACAAAACTCCCAAGATGGATTCCAAAGGATCCCTGGATAAAGAGATAAAAACCCAAAAGTAATTATTGAAAATAATTTCTATTGGTTAGCTGTTGTTGTCAGGTTTTGTTGGCTTTGCTTCTTTGTCATCTGGGTACTTGCACTCAGCAAACCCCAGGGTCTGACTGTATGAAGCAGTTCATGTTTTGGTAACAACAGATTCCTTGCACCAGAGAGCTGATGTTCAAAGGCAGTGCAGTTATCCCTGCTCATGTTGAACAGAGTGTGGAATTTGACCTCTATGAAAGAATTGCAAAGAGGCTTTGAAATCACTGTAACGATATCCATGGAAAACAGAGAGGAGGTGGGAACAGGGAAGTTTCAGTGAGTTTTGAAGAACAGCATATTATACCACTCCCTGTCCTGTGTACCCTCTGCAATCCTTCAGTTCCTGAAAACATGTCACTACAAAATTCTCTGATATTTCATTTTTGCCAGCTAGAATCTCTCTTAATAATATACAAACCTGTTTCCTTTCCTTACAGTCACCTCACAGTCTTTTGTTAGAAGGATCATCTGTGCTTGTTTGATTCAAAGAACACCTTTGCCATCTCTTTATATGCAGGGTTGAAGACAGGATGCTAGGCAAGAAGGTTCTTGGATTTAACCCATTATGACCATTTTTATGCTATATAAGGGATTGAAAGTTACGTTCCTCCTATTACTGATTATCCTATAGGCATCTCTCCTACTAGCACGGAAGCATGTGTTTTTGAAGTGTAGTATAGCTTTCTGCTTTTCATGGAGAAAACTGGTGTATTAAGAAGGATTTGCTCAATGTCCTTGTGTTGCTGTCCTAAACTGAAGTTTTGGGCCCTGGGAGGACAAGACTTCATACAGAGGGATTTCACACAGGGACCTGTGCCTTTCAAGGTGTCATTGCAATCTAGTAAAAACATGAAGAAGAGATGTCTGTATTGTCTGATGCCCACATCTCTCTAAGACTGTGCTCAAGGCCACATTCTCCTGAGGATATGTAAATTAAGTGCTTTGAGTCAACATTGTATGTCAAATTTACTTTATTAAAAAAGAAGTTATGTTTTGGGGGCTAATTTAAAGGTAAATGAGTATAGACTTGGGAAGTTATTTTCTGCCTGTGCAATAATTCTTTAAGCTGCCTGGTTACACATGTTGTTGGTCTGTTCCAACCAGCTGGTGGGTTCCCAGCAGAGTCTGTCACACGCTCGCGTCACATGGAATTCCCATGCACTTGCTGATGCTGTGATCCCTAGAGAGGCATGGTCCTTTGGGGCTGAAATGCTCAGCCATTGCGCTGAGATGTTCTGCTTAGGAATTCAGGGCACAATGTAAACCTAGCTGTGGATAGTGCCATTCCACCTCTTTTTTTTTTTTTTTTTTTT